>VDFB02044531.1:0-14495 GCA_007258455.2 Sequoia sempervirens | reverse complement strand
ATGATGCCGTTCATGAAATCTGTGTAGCGAGTGAAAATCAGCGCACCAGGCGCCACTGAAGCTTCGAACGCCACCAAATTTCTGAGAATCACTTCTGTATTTGAATCCAGCCTCAGTTTGGGAAGGTAAAGAGTTGCAGTCCTCGTGTCGAAGCGAATTGTGGTGAGGTCTTCGTTGGTAGGAATGAATTTTACTCCTGCTGAGTATAAATTGGACACTGAAGGAATCTCCAGTTCGTCGCGTGTAGGTGGAGTTTGCACAGAAGTGTATCCTCTTTCTTCATCAGTTTCATCTTTCTGTTGATTTGAAGGCTTCAGAAAAATGGACACAAGATTCGTGAACAACTATATCAGGCACTTCAGACACCTGCTTTTCAAGAGGTGTTGAGAGAGGACCGTGAGATGTCGGACAGGGCCAATGTTTAACGATGAGAAAGCCTTCCACAAGGCTTTCAACGCCCTTTCAATGAAGGTTAAATCTGGCAAGGTGGCCTTCTCAGCCTCATTCTCCTTAGTATAGGCATCTTCTATGGCTGCTTCAGGGACAATAGAGTAGTAGAGCACCTCCAGTACATGACCCCACTCTTTTATCAGCAATCGTGAACTATCATGCATCTTGAACATAAATGGCGACCATTTTTTACAGACAAGACTTAACAGATTGCTGAGCTTCTCTTCTGCTTTGTCTTGAGAACCCAACTGCATCTCCAGCAGCTTCTGCAAGAGGAACAAAGGTAACTGATTCTCGAGCATCACCAAATCCCTCATAATTTCATTGTGGGTTGCGCTCCTGCCGGATGGATCTAAAATTCTGCTCAGTCGCTTCACGTGCAAAGAGACTTGTGAGGAATCCTGGTTCGCATTTTGGACGTCGAACTGAAATGATTCTAGCAAGAAGGAGGCATCCAAAGCCATTAGCCACGCCAGGGCTTCCGCCTTATAGTCCAGACATTTCTGATAGCAGCTCCTGATTTTCAGGTCGTACTTCTTCACCTCTTCGACTACAGATTCAAATTTATTGTCACCGTTTATGCTCTTCTGAAATCTTCGCGCAACATCAAATTTGTATCTCTCCATTCTTAACAGTTTGGAAATCCAGTGGTGATATGGTCCTATGGAGATGCACTGGGGAATGTATACCTCTGGCTTGAGTGCCAACAGCTCCTTGGGCACACCAAAAATGGACACACAATTCTCCATTTCTTGTTCTTGCTCACATATTAGTTGCAGGCACTTCTTGATGTGAATGACCCAACGATCTTGGTTGACCTTTAGTTCATCTCCGTTGTTTGATTCCATGATTCCCAGTGTAAATGCACAAGGAATGAAAGGTCGCACAAAAAAAAAAAAAAGATGAGAATTAGATAATCGAAGGCTCAAATATGGTAAGGCTGCGGCTTAGGGTCATATATGTAGTTGGGCTTGTCACCAGAGGACAAAGACTTTATAATTTCATAGAAATTCTACACTGCCAGCGAAGATTTCCAATTTTCTTTGACAACAATTTATTTGCACGCGTCTTGCTTTCAAAAGAGTACTCATTCAATGTATTTGCAGCTTCTTGCTTTTACATGTTTCTTGTACAGTGGGGCATAACAGCAACTACATCAGTTTAGCCGGTCCTATGAGAAGGCCCGAAGTACGTACGAAAGGAACATTTAACAGCGACTTTAAATTTTAAGAAGTTTTAGTTTATCGTTTAACAGCAAGGAGTCTTAAAGAGATTACTATTTCATTAAATTTGTTTATTTAAGGTTGGAGTTTCGTGAAGGGGTTTTTAAAAAATATTTTAATGGTTGTTCAAAAATTTTAAGAGTTTTTATAAACATGTTTCTTATGATTTTAATAGTGGATAAGTTCTAAATTTTAAGAAGCTGATAGTCTTATATTTTTCTTTTAACAAAGAGGAATGGTAAATCTTTAATCATATAGATATATCTTAAAAAAATCAATTAAAATTTATATTTTATATTATACATGAATGGCATTGACAATAATTTTTTTAAAAAAATCAATAAAACTTTCATCTCCACTTCAAAAACTTCTTTTTAAATTTATTTGTTTTATTAAAAGGAGAAACCTCTTTTTCCATACAAAATTGTTATATTCTATAAAACAGTTTTATTCTTTTCATAAAATTCTTACTCTACAAAAGAACTCAATAGATAAAATATTTTACAAATAGAGAACTTATGTGCCATGCAATTGTTTCGAGATGTTTCTAAGTATAAGAACATCGTCCTTGTGCATTGTAAGGATAGTCAAACAATATTTGTAATAAAATTAATTGAGATGTAAGACAAAAGAAAAAGAGGTCTCGTCCCTTCTACACGTCATAGGTAAATGCTTGAAAGTGAACAAAATCTCCCTATATAAATTTGTTGATATTATTTTCTGATAATTTTTAGATCACAAGGATGGAATATTTGAATTTACTGTAATCTAAAGAACGTTTTTCATAGTTTGACATATCATGGTTCTTACTATGGCTAACTCATTCTTACCTTGTTAAATTTGTGGAGCTCACTACAAATTTACTATTCATCCTACGTTTGAAATAGAGATTTTTGATGAATTAACCATTTTGGGAGGGAATTGAGTTTGGTCAAGTTTAACCTTTCAAATTTTCATTTGTGATTATGGATGTTTAAAATAGGGAATCAAGATATGTCAAAAAAGAATGGATAAATGAAATTAGTTAAGATTATTTTATTTTCTGATTTTTTTAATATAAAAATTAGATTGCAAATGTCATCTCCTCCAATATGTAAAATCTATTTAAAAAATAAATTAAATATATCTCAAATCTAATTATTATATATATGTAACATTTCAAACTCAAATTAATTAAGAACTAAATTAAATATTCAAATTACTCTTTGATAGCATTAAAAAAATGTGTTAAACATTTTTCTTGTCTACAATTAATAAACTCATAATACTCTTTCTCTACAATAAGTAAAGCTTAAGATAATTGAAAGTGAACAAATTTTTAAGTCCTCAATGATTATATGATATTAACAAAATAAATATTCACTATTAAAATTACTCTTTGATAACATTAAAAAAATGTGTTAAACATTTTTTTCCTGTACAATTAATAAACTCATAATACTCTTTCTCTACAATAAGTAAAGCTTAAGATAATTGAAAATCAACAAATCTTTATGCCCTCAAAGATTATATATATATATGGTTTAGAATAAATTTAAAAAAATAAAATATTTACTGTTTATGGTTTAGAATAAAATTGAGAATCACTAAATCAGAATGGAACACCTGAATGGATAGCATCGACTTAGTTTTCCGATGGCGTAGAAATGACAACTGGATTTTTATACGCAACTGTCATTAATATACCGTCCATGCTTATCTTTGATGGCTTAAACTTGCTGTTATTTTAACCATTTCTATATTTTCAACAACATTCGCAAATATCGATCTTCTCCTTGCACATAATCTAATCCATAACCTTTTCTTTCAAGTTTGGATTTTTTAGCTTTGTAAATTGAGCTTAAATTATGATCATTACTTATTAATTTTTGTATTTAATGATTCAAAATAATTATTTAGAGTTCTGTATTAGTAACAAATTTATGTTATTCATTATTTTCAAATTAGACTGGTTATGAGCATTTAAATATTAAATAAAAAATATTAGAATATATATTAAAAAAATTAATTTATATTTCTAAATATTTATAAAAAATATGTTAAGTATTATTTATTATTATGTTTTGGTTTTTTTAAATATTTTGAAATCGAAGATCAATCTTCACTCATTATCAATGATGTTTAATACTTCCTATTCTATTTACACTAAATTCAAATATTACTTTTCACACATCAAATAGGTAACCTCAAACTAGCTTATTGATCTTTCAATACTAAATATCTTTTTTCTAGAATATTGATAACATGTAATGCATGTATGTAGAACTAATTTATATCCACTAATGCTTATCCCCATACACTTTTTAATACATCATTTGGAAGATACTTCGCTTTGTTTGATATGACAACAATAGAGGAAATAAAGCAAAATCCTGTGAAAAAGATGAAAACAATAAAAACAAAGCAATAAAATAAAGTTAATATTTTCTATGTTTGACAGAGGTTGTTATCTTGAAGAAATTATATATACCTTGTTACCTTAAAGGAA
Source organism: Sequoia sempervirens (assembly GCA_007258455.2). Lineage (NCBI taxonomy): Eukaryota > Viridiplantae > Streptophyta > Pinopsida > Cupressales > Cupressaceae > Sequoia > Sequoia sempervirens. Next base: position 10,334 of record VDFB02044531.1, on the reverse strand, counting down.
AAATCATTGTAATGAATTATAATTAAAAAGAAACATCAGTGTGAAGATTGTAATCCATTTTACTCAACAATAAGAATACCGATACTTTGCCCCGTGGAAGCTTCCATGGGATATTGTCACGGTTTTGCCATGTAAATATGTATCTTTATCTGCTATTTTGTTATTACATTCTTTTTTTTTTTGTTATTTCTTTGCAACTAACTTGTGCTCCAATATTATTTAATTGTGTGGGTGTTATGTTTCCATTTCCACAACAAGTGGTATTAGAGCATTTATTTCTAAATGTGTGTGTTAGAAATTGGTGTTTTTTTTGTAGCATCAAATTATGAAGTTTTAGAATGCAACGCTTGAGGTTGAGAAATTCAATGCAAAGAATAATTTTGAGTTATGGAAGTTCAAGATGTGTGATTTGTTAGAGCAACAATGATTGCACAAAGCATTGGTAGGGAAGTCAAAGAAATTTGCAAATATGATTGATGAGGATTGGGAGGATTTAGATACAATAGTCCTTAGCACAATTTGGTTGTGTTTAGTAGATAATGTTCTTTTCAATATTGTTGGAGAGGAAACAACATTACCTAGGCTTATGGAGTATAATGTAGAGTCTTTATTTGTATCAAAGAAAAGTTATTTTGTAATGTCTTTGTTAGGATTTGATGTCTATGTTGTAGCATCAAATGGTGAAGGTTTTTAGTGCAAGGTTCAAGGTGGAGAGATTCAATGGGAAGAATAATTTTGAGCTATGAAAGCTCAAGATACATGATTTATTAGTGCAACAAGGATTGCATAGAGAATTGGTAGGGAAGTCAAAAAATCTACAAATATGAATGATGAGGAATGTGTAGATCTAGATACAAGATCTCTTAGCAAAATTTGGTTATACATAGTAGACAATGTTTTTTTTAATATTGATGGAGAGAAAACAATAGCAGGCTTATGGAGTACAATGGATAGTCTTTATATGAAAAAATCCTTAACGAATTAAATCTAATTGTAGATGCAATTATATAATTTATGAGTGAAGGAAGGTATTAAAATTGTTGATCATTTAAATTTTTTAATACTCTTATATGTCAATTAGATAGTATGGGTATAAAAGTCAAAGATGAAGACAAAATGCTTGTTACATTATTGATTTCATTTCCTAAATCTTGGAATCACTTAGTAACCTCTATTAGCTTTATAACAATTGACACCCTTGAATTTGATTTTGTTATTGGAGCTTTGTTGTTTGAAGAGGTGCAAAGGAAATCTAACATAGAAACATCCACATCAAAAGCAATTGTGGTTATGGTTCGATCCATAGAAAAAGGGGAAGATTTGAGAGGTACATCTAGATCTTAGTCAAATGGAAAGAAGAGTAAAGGAAAATGTTGTTAGGGAATCTCAAAAAAGTTTATTTAAAGAGGAAGAAGATAATGATGACTCCCAAAAGGAAGAAAATTTAGTTGACACCAGTTGAGGTATGATTGATGAAGTTTCATTTGTTTGTAATTCCTTATAGTACCATGAGGAATGGTTATTAGATCTAGTTCTTATAATTAGATGTGTCCACATAGAATTGGTCTTCCTCTTACCAAGCTACTGATGGTAGTGGTGCTCTTATGGGAAATAATGTTTCTCGTAAATTTTTTTAGATTGGGAGCATTAAGATTAAAATTAAAACATTCAATGGTATTGTGAGGACATTAATATAGCTAAGACATGTACCAATTTTATTTTTTTAAAAATTCCTTGGGAGTTTTGGATTCTAGAGGCTATAAATTTTCAAGCCAAGGTAGATAAATGAAAGTGTCCAAAGGTATTTTGGTGGTTATAAAGGCTACAAATATTATGTAAACCTTACATGCTAGGAAGTAGATAAAATTACAATAAATGAAATGGCAGTGGTATCTAAGAAGATGATTATACTTGTTCATGGCATTAGTAACTAGGTGAAATGAGAGAGAGAGTTAAAGGTACTGTTAAATTGTAAGTTACTTCGAAACCTAAAATCTTGAATTTGAATTTCTATAAGCTTTTTGTTTATGAAAAAAAAAAGGTTTAAAGTAGGTAGTCATAAAATAAGGGTATTATAGATTATGTTCATTCAGATGTTTGGGGACCTTCCACTACAATTTATTTTGGAGGATCATCATATTTTGTAATATTTATAGATGACTACTCTAAGAAGGTGTGGGTCTATATTGTTAAAAGTAAAGTTGATGTGTTTAGTTTATTTAAGTAGTTTAGAGATTTGGTTGAAAACAAAATTGACAGATCAATCAAATGTTTAAAAATAGATAATAGAGGTGATTTCACATCTTTACTCTAACAATAGTATGTGCAGGATCATCATGGAAAAAAATAGACCCTATGGCAAAACATTCAGAAAAAAAAAAATCAATGTTAGGTAACTCCTGACCTAAAACAACAAGCTATCTATATTATTTCAAAATATGTAAGAATAGAATTTTTAGAAAATTGAATTTAGTTTCTAAACCATTAGGGTTTATTTTAAAAATAAATAAAAATTCATTTTGGTGAAAATTTGAAATTTCACGCAAGAGTACTTAAATTTTAGGGAAAAATATAAGTAGGAAAGTTTGTTTGACCACCCTAACCATAATAAATGATAAATTATTTTTTATAATATTTCCATATATGAGTAGAGAGGGACTCACGTCCAAATGTGATGCATATTTGTTTGTAATTTTTTCTAAGTAAATAATTAATTATGAATTTTTATTACAACTTTTTAAAAAATATAAACTCATATGTCCTGGACCACCTTAACATGGTCAAAAATTCATGAAATTTATTTTTTCTTTTTTTAATCCTATAGTATGTGAAGCATATAATGTGATGCATGTTTTTGGATTCAAAAAATATGATACCGCTTGAAAGTTATAGATGTTTTTCAATCAGCCTATCGGACGTGACTTTAGTCGTAATTCTGGCTAGAAAATGAATGATAGTTATTTATTAAATTTTAACAAAGTATCAATTTATATTGATGGAAATATGATAATATCCTTTAAAACCCTTTCATTCTTTTAATCAATTTTGGGTTAAAAAAGTCATCACCACATACCCCTACAAATACCTAAAAATATTGCCATACTTTTGGCTCCATCATGATCCCCAAGCATTGACACCCAAATACATTACTATATAGTTTATGTAAATGAGTATTATTTATTCATCCAAATTCATTTATATCATTCACCTTTTGACATCTTTTAAGGTACTCTACACACCAAAGATGTCATATTTTACTATATTTTTCTCATCATATGCCTTTTCATTGATTTGAAATTGGGTTTTTTTTCCAAAAATGAGTAATTTAACACTTGCGCCCACTTATTGAACACACGTATCCAGATTGTTAGATGTGAAATAGGAAAAAAATTCCTTTGATTAAGGCCTACTATGTTTTATCTATAGGATGAACAAATAATAAAAGAGTAATTGATTTTTTTGTTACATAGGACCCACATGACATGAAAGAATATATATGCATAGTCTAATTGATATTTTGTATAGAAATATAATAAAATGATTGATCTTATAGCAAAAATAGCTTCCATAATTCTGGCATTTTAATGAAATGTTTATTGTTCTATTTTGTAGATGAGTGTATGTAGTACTCCTATATATATTATTTTTCCTTCACTAAGAATATAGTATAAAGAAGTAGCATCCATATTTTCTCATTGATGGTGTTTGTATGAAAGAGAATTAACTTATATTGAGCTTAAGTTAGCCTATCGTTAAGTAACCTTCAACCAAAGGATGCTTCAAGGACTGTGTTTGGAGTAAAAAAATAAATTTCATAACAATGGTTATCTTTTGATTTTATTAATGTGCTACAAATTTTCTAATGAGAAATTTACTACCATGCATCATTGATAAGTTTACCTTAATTTAGTTGAGACACATTCCATTTATAATTGCACACAAAGCACTAGTGCATACTTATATTATATTATATAATTAGTCGAGCATATTATAGGTGAGAAATCGACCGGGAAAGTCTCATGTCTGATATTCCGGTTGGATTTTCCCTGCCGAAAAAAGTTCTCCCTGCCGGATTGTAGGTTTTCAGGTTTCGTTACGTGACAGTAAGTTTTACAGGCGTAGAGTGGCTCAAATACCTAACTCACGCATGGCAATTTATTAAGAAGGTAGATATTGTCAACAAGAAATCACGATATGGATTTTGTTCTCGGAATGAGTAATTTGGAAGAGCTGTCTGTCAGAGGAAAAGGAGCCTATGTCATTAAGACAGTATGGCACCCACGTAGGGGAGGGCTTAGGCACGAGGAATAAGGACAATTACCTGTAATGCCATGAAGGGAGGACTCTTGTTCAGTGGGGAGTTGGGCTTAGTAAGATACAGTATAATCCTTGCTCTATTGCCAGGTTCGAAGCCACTCCACTGCTGCGAGGCAGTCATGGCAGGCAGCAGGAAGTCAGAGCCAGCCTGTAATCTACCAGCAGGAAGGCGATGCTCTGGAGCTAGACTCTAATGTAGCGACATGACCACCACCTGTAATTCCCTGGCCAGGCGCAAGTAGAAATAGTAATAGATGTGCCAATCGACATGGCTGACGCAGATCCCTTCGCCATGAAAATGAATCAACAACAGAAGCTTCTCGTTGGTCTTCTTATCAGGCAGATATATGCGACCCCACAGTCCAGTTGCCTCCTGTAGAAGCACATCTCTGGTTGCCACTCCATCAATGAAGGTGTGATTGGAAGGAGGGATTGGTGAGTGAGGGGTGTCTCCATTGGTGTGTGCTCCACAAATACATCACTTTAAACAGTTTCAGCTCTCCAGAAACCTCCTCTACTACGTGTTTTTCTTCCATTTTTCTAGGGGAATCATATGATACGGGATTTTCGTTTTCATCTGGGTTTTCTTTTTTTTCTTTATCAATTGAGGGGAATAATATATTTATATTTGATTTTGCAGTGTATGTGAGGAAAAATGAGAAATGTCAGTCGGTTAGTGGAGATAGCTGGCCAGCATCAGCAGCAGAGGGTTGGGTTTAACTCTGGCTGTTATTAAGCCCAACTGCCTGGCTCTGATATTATTTTGCCTAGCTAATGGACTTACTAGGGCTTTCTCATAGCAGCTAACACTAACATTTTATGATGAAATAATAGCTTAGATGTATACATTTTCAGAATTGTTAGGAGGGAAATAGGAAAAGAAGGGTAATAACCAATGTCACTATTAGTGTAATTAAATATAGCCAGTATCCTGCAGGTGTGTGTTAAAATGGTCCATCTGAAAAGAGCTAAAATTCTTGAAATAGCAAGGTGCACTTGCTGCAAAATCCCCCAAGGTGTAATTGGTGAAGGCATGCATTCAACGCATTCACAACGGTTCTCCAATCATCTCTGATTCCACCACAGATTTCTTTAATTAGTTTGTTTATGCATAATAAAAACTACATGTGTAGTTTGTTTTTTATTAAGTGTAGATTAAAATTATCTATTGTTTCCATGCAATCATTTTGCATTTGGTTTTCCCTATTTTGATTAGTTTTGTTTTTTATTAAGTGCAGATTAAAACTATGTTTAGACTGTTGTTTCCTTGCACGTGGTTTTCCCTATTTTTAGTTTTTCTTTGAGCTTCGATAGCTTGTTCTATTTTTTATTTAATGCACTCTATATTTCCAGATTTGATACATAGTTGAATAAACAAATTATTTTTCCAGCTCTGTTGTTCACTGAGTATTTTTTGAGAAGATCTATTATTCTTTGTTCACCATCGAAGGGACGTGTCACATTGTTGAAGCATGGCATGTTTCTGGCCCTAATGCCTTCTCACAGTAGCTAGAACCTTTGTTTCACTTGCTGCTATAGTCATACCAGCAATCACTATCAGGTTGTTTCACTTGCTGCTATGGTAATAGGTTGCAACCCATGGAGGAGGACCGCAGCACTGGAGATAGCCTCACCCCCTTCAGTGTCGATACCTGTATTAGCCCCAATAAACTGCCACACAAGTCATTATCAAACTGTAAATCTTTGAGTCTCTGGATCGCCCTATATAGTTTTTAGTGCAAATGGTGAGGTTTTCTAAAAACACTGCTTCAATTTAATTTGTCATTGACCCTACAGTGGAAAGTAGATAAGTGAGTAATTGGCATTGCACATCAATCTGATTGCAAGCATAGAAAATCACGCGACCAATATCTCCTATCCGACAGTAACAAGTAATCCTATCTGCAAGAGGATTGCCTCATTTATGGGTGAATAGAGATCTGATCAGTATCATTGCCGACACTTCAGTTGAGTTGGTGAGGAGATTAAATATGCGATGAGCCTAAATATGATCACTAAAATCTGGAGGTTGGTGTGTATGTACACCGTTCTCTCTAATATTTTTGTTAATTAATTCACGTAGCTCCAATCCCCATCAAGGAGGCTTTATGTATAAGTAGGCACAACGAATTCCATGTCAGGGAATACACATAATTTGGTCACTGGTGCTTGGTGTTGACAGCGCCTAGCATTATTGTTGACTGGTGAGTGCGCTTGCAAATTTGCGGTTCCCCAATTAATAGTTGATGTGCACCTTTGTACGCATTTACCTCCATTTACTGTGGCTATTAACTATACTATCTCATCCTCTGATTAGTTGTGCCAATTTCTGTTATGTAGATACTCAGAATGAATCTGTATTATTGGAAATGCTCATATTCAGTTATATGGTTTATAAATCATGTTAGAATTCAAATGGTTTATAGATCATATTAGAATTCAAACTTACATTGAAATCATTCAAAACTCTTCCTCGCTTGTAAATCAGCGTAGGCGTCTACTGGATGGTTACTCCAAGAGAGAATTCTGCATACATTGTGACAGTTATTTGGTATGTAAAATTAGCTACTTCAGTAACTGTTGAAGGTGTAGTAATACCATGGAAAGCAAAAATAATTGCTGCGTGTGGGTAACACCATGGAAAGAAATGGTTTTTTTTACATTAATCATAACACAAAAAAAATACATATATTATTAGCAATTTATTTATTGCTATCAGCATTGCTAAGTAGTTGTGGGTTAATCTCTTTTTCCGTTGGTTGTTGGTAACTAACATCGCACCACTATTTCAGCTAATAAGAAATTAAAAAGATATTAAAGGCACATTTCTTTTAACTTTCTAATATCCTTAATTGTGAGTCGGATTGAGGGCACGTTAAAAATTAGTATATTTTATTGGGATGCCAAGCTATTACCTTTATCACAATCCAATTCCTTAATGTAGGTAAATGGTTAATATTTTACTTTCTAAATATTCTTAAATTATATTAATTTGTAATACTTATTAATTTAAAAGAAAAATCAATGAGTAAATAAAATGGAGATTTAGTAATTAACGTGATGAGTAAATAGATTAAAGATTTGGTAACTAACTCGTGAGTAAATAGAATGGGAATTTATAACTAACTTGTGAGGAAATAGAATAGAAATTATGTAAAAGAATTCAAATATAATAATTTGTAATACAGAATAGAAATTATGTAGAAGAATTCAAATATAATAATTTGTAATACCTATTTCTTAATTTTGTAGCCTCTAAATTTATTTCATAGAGTTGATATATAATTTTAAATAATTAAATGAATAATAATTTAAAAGAAAAATAATAAATAGATATTTAGCAATTAACTTGTGAATTATAATTATCTTATATTGTTCATATTTATATTTTGAGGAGAAATGTTGTTGGGGCTATTATCAAAAAGTGTAATGGGGGCTCTTGGTTAAAGTTAGTGTTTCAAGGGTAGTAAATAATTTTGCTAAGGATTGGTTGGGAATTTAAAAAAAATAAAATAATAAACCTAAACCCTTATCAGGAATATATGGTCTTGAGATGGATGGTATTTTACTATGGTCTGAACGGATGGTATGTTATGGTTCTTTCAAATGAAAGAAACTATATTGGCTTTACATGCTTTCATAAACATGGTCTGATTACTTTTTCTTAAACATTTTTTTTTCCTTCTTATATAATTTTGCTTTTTACTATGTCTTTAATAAGGTTTATTTTTAACTTGCTTTCTTTATTAAAAATATCAGCAAACATCACAGAGGTAGGTGCCTGTAAATTTGAATTGCCTGCAAATTTGAATTGAAGTGTTTCAGGAAATGCAGTGGCTTCCTTGATACTCTTCTACCTTCTGGAGTCCCATTAAGATGAGAAAAAATGCAGTTGGAATTAACTATGTAAATTCTTGTCATCTGGAGAGTGAATCAGGAGTGTGATTGGATACATCGATAGAAAACACATTTACACATTTAATTCTCAACTTTTTATTTCATCAAAAAAACTAATTTTATCCAAATGGTTGTCTAGCCAGTGGTTTAATTGGCATTAATTTGTGTTGTGGAGGAGTTTATCTTATATATGTAGGTGGAGCCTTTGTCATTTCTCCAGAAGAACAACATTAGTTAAGGAACGCTTTTCATGAGCATAGTTGTTGATTGTGCGGACAAATTGATTTTGACATTATGTACTTTAATGAGAAGAATATAAGTATGTTATCATTAATTTCTATTGACAATAAATAAAAAATGGCGCAGTTCCACAGATAAAATAATGAAATAGGTTAAAGGTGATATTATTTTTTAATGCTGAAATTTGTATGTATGTTTGAAAGAAATGTTTTAATAAATGTTTATATTATTAAATCGTATAATTTTAAATGCAATTGGTTTTTTTTTCTTCTATTTTAATTAAGGAATGCTTTTCACGAGCAAAGTTGTTGATTGTATGGACAAATTGATTTTGACGTTATGTATTTTAATAAAAATTGGCGCCTGTTGCACAAAGAAAATAATGAAATAGGTTAAAGGTGATATTACTTTTAAATGCTGAAATTTGTATGTATGCTTGAAAGAAACGTTTTAATAAATGTTTATATTATTAAATCATATAATTTTAAATGAAGGTGGTTTCTTTTCCTTTTATTTTAATTATCTTTATATGTATTTATTTACATTAGTTTAGTTCTTATTGTATCTTTATATGGAGACACTTTTATGCATTTGCTTTATTTCTATATCATTCATCTATGTATGTATTTATGCAGCCATTAGTCACTTGGATTTGATTGTCTACCCATCTTTGAACATCTTTGTTATTGTGTGTGTACAAATAACCCAACTAGGGTCCCATATCTTCCCAAATATGTTGTGATAAAGATTAAGCTTGGGTGACATGTACTTGAAAAGAAACATTAATTGCATCCATTTTGATAAAGATTTGAACCTTAGAATCTGGTTTCTACATAAATAATTAATAAAAAATATACTATTTTTTAAACATTTTGTATTTTTCTAAATAATTAGTGATGGGTCCCACTTTCTCAATTTCTATATCCAATATTAAACTCCACACCACTATTAGTTTCATTCCCTTATTTTTTGAACTTTTCTATCTTGGTATTGACTTATAATATTACTCTTTCTTATCTTATGAAAATTTTAGGCCCATGGTTTTGTAGAAATATAACATCCACCATCTCAATAGAAGATTAATGATGAAAAGATCTGTTTTAAAGTAACACAAGATAATTTGAGGGAGGTATATAACCAACACTATAGTATTTGGGCTTGGCATCCCAATGAATCATGGCATCATGCATTTTGTTCATAAAATTCTATGTTATATTCTAGAGGGTTGGTAGCTACATTGAATGGTTTCAAAAATGTCAATAGATTATTGTTCAATTAGTACTTGGTGCTATGGACTCTATGACATGGGACTACCTCCATAAATACTTGCATGACAACTAATCAAGAAAAAAAATGATAAAGTATTATGTCTAACCATGAGAGGAAAGCATGCCAACATATTGATATGGTGTATGAACTCAAGGACCTATACCAATACTTAAAGTCTACATAGGCTTTATGTGGATTTTAGTTCACATTTAAATATAACATATCATTTGAGTGATCGCACTAACATTAACATTGATCCAACACTCCAATAGTGCAAGAATAACATGACCGATACATTGTTATGATTAGAGCAAACTTACATGATAGGGGAAGGCACCAAGTGTTGTATAAACTACCATTCTCAATATCTTAGATACAGAGTGTAGCCATATATGCATAGGTTGGTGTACAAAATGATTTGAAAGAGGTTGTTGTATAGATTATAGTTGGCTATTTAAAATTACTCTATATGGCTTATGGAAAGATGGTGTAAGGTAAATGATGTGCTACCCAATAAGACAACACATGTAGTTGAGTAAATAGTGAGGGTATTAGAATGCTTATTCTATTTTCTAAACCTAACATAGATAGGAAAAAATAAAACACATAGG
>VDFB02044530.1:0-46611 GCA_007258455.2 Sequoia sempervirens | reverse complement strand
AATAAAATAAGAATAGCCCGATTCCATTATTTATATGGGAAATATTAATTGCTAGGAAATAAGTCAATTTCCTAAGTGAGATCAATTTAGAAAATAATTCGATTTTCATAAATTGAGAAATTAAATAAAATATAAAATATAAAATTATATATTTATTATATTATTTATATATATATATATCTATAGCTTTTAATAATATATATATACATATACATATATTTTAAATACCTAAGTATAATATGTATATATATATGTATTATTTTACTATAATATATATATATAATATTAATATATATATATTTGCATATATATATATATACCCCATTATAAACATATTGTAAGCCAGTCAGCATATCCGATATGTATATATATATACATATATGTAAAGTTGTCAGGCAATAATAATGTAATATTATTAATATCCACATAACATAGGTTGTGTGTATATATACATATATATACGTCCGTATATATTCCTCTATGTGCACGTATATGTAGGTATACCATATTGATGCATTCATATGAGCATATCCGTTTGTCAACATACGTTTGTATCAATATGTATATACATATGGATACGTGCATATACTATATACATGTATATATGCCCACTTCCTATCCACTTACATTCAATAACATTACCATCATAATGATTGTAATAACATAAACAGATACATAGATAAACATCACTTATACATACATACAAAAGTAGACAAGACTCCTAATGCAAACATACAAGCTTACGGATGACTTACCTATAACTCACACAAACTGACTCAGCTTATTCAATCTAAGTGACGTGTGTGTATGCTCAGATGGTTTACTTTACCGATTACCCGACCAAGCTCCTCTCCTGAGTGATACTTCCCCTCTGCCTGGAGGATGGTTCACATACCTGCATCCAATGACACACGCGTTCGGAAGTCATATGTTCACAACATAAGCAGTATATATATAAACATCTCAAAAGTTAGAATAAACATTACTCAATAACTTTGCACACAACATTCATCAAGGATAACATCAAATAGAAGTAACATTAAATGATACAATTATTAAATGGAAGAACACACATATTGAAAACAAGGAACAACATGTTTTATTCATCTTCAAGATTCCCATTACAATCAATTTACCCTATGTAAATAGTAGCTATACAATTGGGGTGTAACAAACCACTGCAAGGATACAAATCCCTAAAAAAAGGGGACATTACAATTCTCCCTCCCCAAGATTGTTTGTCCCCAAGCAATCCTCACCTAAACAACCAAGCCTGTCCTGAATGCCGGGATCCCAAACCAATCAGTACCACACTCTACCAAAACTCCATTGCAACCACTGAATAAAGATAAAGCTAAACTCAACATCCCTATCAAACACTATTTGAAGAGAAGCAAATTGCCCAGCAAGGTAGATCCTAAAGATCGCAACCCAACCGAAAGCCTACCATACTCATCACCTGCTGATCTACGTTGCACAACTCTGATATAATCTTCACCAAGTTGAAGATGGTGAAGGAACACAATGTAACCATCTCCAAGTATCATAACCCTCCATGGGTGTACACCTGGATCCCATGGAATTTTTTTGAATTTGTCCTTCTTGTCTTTTGATGGCTCTTGCTGCACCATTCTAACTACACTAGGAATGCCAAACTGCTCAAAATATGCTCCTATATCATGTGTCCCAATAGCATGAATATCCTATAGAAGTAGCTCTAAATACCTGTAAGATTCGTCCCCTTCATCCACAGAAGGAAACACTTCATACCAACCATCCATCTTACACTTGCGTGTCTTCTACATCATAGTCAAATCAAATGTGAATGGGTTGAAAGTACAGTTGTATACACACTGCACATTATGCACATTGTGGAATGCATCAATAAGCCCTGTCAGAAGTCCTGATCCACTACTAGGATCCCAAGTCTTGTGAATATTTCCAAACTCCATACATGGATCAAAAAGGGCACCATTATCCAACTCAAAGAGTGGATTATCATAAAACAAATCAGCATCAACCCCAAACAATGGATTATTAACAAATTGTAAACTATCTTCTTGCTGATCTAAATCACCACTTTCTAAATTTTTTGGGTAATGGACAAGATCAAACTCCTCCTGAAAGTGGTCTTGCTCCTCCATCACCTATCCAATCTTTTTTCTTGCTAATACTCATCCTTAAGGATTGGTGTAGAATGTGCCAAACTCAGTTCTAAACAAAGCTCCTTAATGTAATCTTTTATTTCTTGAAGGGCTACTTGAGCAACCTCCAAGGAATCTTTAGTATTCACAAGCTCGGAAGTAAGATTGTCAGCTTCCTCTTCATTTAATCTCCATGCATCCAAATAAATTACAGCTAGTTCGAGGAGAAGATCTCAATCTGAAAGCAAATTTAAACAATTTGATTTGATTGCCTCCATAACTATTTTGATTCCCCATAAATCAGCAGGAGAGGATTCCTCTTCAAAACCCTTTTTCCCCCCCTCACATTGAACCTTCCAAAGGTAATTTTCAATCAACTTGTGAGAGCTATCGAAATGTGTTAGTGTTGCTACAATCTTGTTTTCACTAACCTTCAGTTGGTTCTCCAAAGTACGCTTATGAACAATATTGGATTCATTTGATGAAGTAGCTGATTAATCTTGAAGAATTTGACTCTCCCCAAAATATTCTTCTATGATAATCTCTTTGCATACTTTCTGATTTGGAACTAGGGCAGCATTAGTTCCAAAGACAAAATCATCATCATCATCATCCCATTGAACTGTTTCATTGGATGATGACATGCCTTCTTTGTGTAGAATAAATGGGACAGCATTAGAATCACACATAGAATCATCAAAAGGAACCAATTCTTCACAAGATTTACCAATCACCATCTCCAAATCACCCACTAGGAGACTTGTGTAACCTTTACCTGTAACATCATCACTGGAAGAGAATGTAGAATCATCACTGTCAACCGATTCGTAGGCTCTAACACAATTTCTCACAATATGCCCATCAATAGGTATTGACCCATGAAGTGTAACACATTGGAAACTAACCTTGTTGCCTATTGCAACATCTTCCCTATGATTGAAAATTGCACCTCCAGCTGTAGGTTGCTTCTCGGATGTGGCTGAAATAGATTTTTGGTTTTCTATTTTACTTGTTTCACAAACCAAGGCTTCTTCTTCCTTATCCAAACGTTTTGGTTTTGCAACCATCCTTAAACATTCCCTTTTAATATTAGGGTCCTTCATTAGCATGCACAAATCCTACATCAAATCACATATAGACTTATCAATTGTAGTCATCTTTACTCTGAAGCCAATCCCCTACTAGGAATGCACGATATTTTTGATTCCTTTCTCAATTTGACACTACTATTTGTCAAACTCATTTGATGATCTGATAGTCTCGGATATGTGCCAATTTAGCAAACGAACAATTGCAAATTTCTACTTGAGACTTCAATATATAATCACAACCAAAGACCATTCATATGTTCAAAAATATGGCAATTAGATAACACATATGACCTTTTCATCAAACAATAATTTTAAAACGATTTACATAGTTTGACAGATGTAATCCATTTTGTCAAACAATAGAATAACCTTGTCTAAAAAGATTTGCAGAATAAGTAGGAAAGCATGCACAGATATTACTTTCCACATTCAAAGCTTATTAACCATATAACAGTTCATGAATGGAAGTTACCATAACAGGTATTTTTGAATATTTGAAAGCCTAGATACAAAGTTTGCATATAAGGTTTTCTATCTCAAATATTCAAATGTAGATTACAACCTTTAATATATGAGAGTAAGTGAATACAATTTGCTGTGACAGTTTGAAACAACAATTGCTCAAACTTGGAAGTGATCAGCTGCACCTTATGTGCCTAGATTTGCAGATATAGTGCATTAGATACTAAGGTTTTTGAAGAATATAATAGCACCTTAAATAGCGCTACAACCAGTATGTGAAAGTAATAATACGCGTGCAATCAGATTAAGATATTAGCATGCTCGATGAAGATCCTTTGAATTATCTTGACCCTTTGAGTAGCACCGATTACAACAATCTACAAGCACACACCCATAGTGGACCCAATGCCATTCCTTTTTGTCCTTTATGCATCCATTGGACTTCCACCAAGTGAATCACCCTCTGTTGACCTGACTGACATTCCACATCAAACTCCTTGTGATTATGACCACCTTGGAAGTGGTATTGAGAAATATTAAGGTAGTGATAATATGCTTCCCTTTGGAATAAACATGGCTTCAACATAAGAAGCGGTTGCTGGTCACAAGCTGGCATATATCCATATCTTATGCTGGCGATGGCTCTTGAAGACCCGTTGAATTCTTTTCCAAATAGCTGCACTGGCATGTGAATTCCAATTATCTACAATCCCTTTGTCTTTTCTCCCATGTCACCTTACCTGTGTTCCTAGCTCAAATGGCTCTCTCCACATTAGTGGTGGCACCTTCAAAGCTACGAAGTTTTCTTCTAGCAGCTGAATTAAAACTCCCAAGCTACTCCTAATCAGTGACTAATAGGCCTATCTAACAAATATTAGCATAGATATTGATAGCCTGGAATATATAGAGTGCGATTTGAATTATCACTCTCTCACTTGTCTTTTCTGCGGCTAGTAATATGAAGTGATGGATAGTGTTAGCATTGGATAATATTTGATGTTCACCAATTAACTTATTATTTCTGTCCCTTATGCCAAGTCACAACAACCTTTGCAGACATTCAATTCCATAAAGAAATTTGGCAGCAGTTTGTATTTTTCCTACGATTTATTTACTTTGACTATCTAACAGATCTCCAGAACAGTCCAAATGCTGAGATGGCAATTATGCCAAGATGGTGATGTAAGATATAGAAGGCCCAATTATCAATTCCTTGACTAATCGACTCCTTGAATGAGTCACTTGCTTGGAATAAGAAAAAACTCTTTTTGTTCACCTGGTGCAGCTATTTGGCGAATTCTGCCAAAGTGGCAATGAAGATAAAGAAGCCCAATAGAGTCAAATGCAACAGGATTTCCCATGCTCATGTCCAGAATAACTTTATCAGCCACAGATAGGGAATGATTACTTGATATTAATGAGACACCTTTGAAATTTGGGAATAATACTATGCAATGAATCTGCTATTTTCCAGAATAGGGCCTTATAACTTGGCTAACCTGAATATCAACCCAAAAAAATTTCTTATCTACATAGGCTAGCAAGAGATTATGGGCTCTAATACCAATGTGATAACCCCCTCTGATTTGGGGTTCTGCCAGGAAATACAAAAATATAGATATTTGCAAAATAACCGATTTCAAACAAATGGATGCAATAAATTACTAAAATTTGATTATGGCTTAAAAAATTACATTATAATCATACTCGGATTACATGATATGCAATATTGTAGATCTGAAAGTGTTTGAACAGCAACTAAGAATATGAGCAATCTTCAAAACCCTATATGATTCGACCTTGAATGTCCCTTCAAACTAATTATCAAACTGAATCTTGAAAACTCTGTAAACCCCTAAATGATGATCTCCAAGAAAACAATGAAGTGCTGTAATAATCTTTGTATGAGACTCTCTTAGAATGCCCTTGGATGATCTTCCACACCTCTAAACATTGTCCTCTCTAAGGGTTTTTGTCCTCAAAAAGCTTGAATCTTCAAACCAACAAACCTTGTTGCTCAGCTCTCTCCAATTTTTGCCAATAAATAATGAATGATTAAAAATGATCTCTTTTTAAAAATGATCTCTTTTGTCCTTTTTATTCTTCTCCCAATTTCTAATGCCAACTTTCCAATTAGGCTTTTGGAAATAATATTAAAATGTTGCTTTTAATATAATTGACTTTTTAATAAAATATTTCATAAAGTACTATTGAAATAATAATACTTTATTAAAAGTCACTTTATAACATTAAATTGTAAAGTCACTTTAATAATTAATATTATTAAAGTAATTTGACTTTAATATCTTAATTAAATTGCCAACTCTCCATAATAATCTAACAATAACCCCTGAGAGCGATCCAAGCACAATTTTCAACTGCTGACATGGCAACCACTGATCCTGGTATAACTTACTATAAATAGTAGGTATGAGCACTGTACTTCAGAACTTCCTCTATAAGGCCTATCAACCAAAATACTGAATCATTGAGCTGTATACGCTGGAATGGATACCCAAGCCTGCTGACAAACTACTAAACACCCCCAAAAGGGTCCCTTGAACATCCCATTAGCCTATGAAGACCAGATAGTAGGCTAACCACTGCATGGATATAGATCCCAAAAAAAAGGGACATTACACAAATCCTAAATGAATCCGCCAATTCCTAGCTAGGGAGGAATCTTTCACCACTGAAACTAGAACTAGTAGGAATTCCAACCTAGGGTTTCGGACTCTGAAGAGCTCCACCAAAATATCAAACCAATAAAATATTAATCCAGCATGATGAGAGAATGAGCTCTCAAGTCCTTTTATGACACCTTTTAGGGTTTTCCTGCCAAAATTACTTAATACTTTATTATAAAGTGACTTTATTAACTTATCCTTAAAATATTCTCCAATGTCACTTTATAACATTTTTAATATAATTATTTAATGTTACCTTTATAATTTGCACCTTTTTCTAGGAAACATTAAATAATTAAATTAATTAATATTCATTAGGCGAGATGGAAAACGGGGACATTACAGTCCTCCCTTCCTAGATATTTCTTGCCCTCAAGCTATTTGCAACTACATATCATCCCATCTGCCACAACACCTGAAGCTAGAGCAAAATACCAACTGCAACTATCCACCAACCACCCGGATCCCAAATGGTCTTATAAAATGCTCCAACCATTAACCTCTGTATGTAGCTGAAGCCCAAGACACTGTCAAGCTCGGTCAATTGGTGGAGCCATCCACCCAACATTAAAATTCCTAGATCCCAAATCTGAAAACCATCCTCATGTAAGTTGCGCATAGGGATCTTCTCCACTTGCCATTTCTTGAATTTGGTCATCCAAACATGCAAAATATTTTTGAGTGCAACAATTAGTGGACTCTCATCATGCAAACTCCAAGTACTGTAGTGACAAGTCTCATGTATCATAACTGTCCTTGGATGTATTCCACCTGGGTCCCATGGACAGATTGGAAGTCCATCATTCCCAACACCTGCTGACTTCCATTGTGCCACTCTGATAACCAATGGAACCCAAACAAGCCAAGTCTTAGATTCCTAATTCTAATAACAACTATCAAGAGAAAACAAAGTAGGAGAGTTGCAAATTTTGGATTCATCACTTGTAGTTGGAAATGTATCATACCAAAGTGGACTAGATAATCCCTTATCCAACCCACCTTTATGTGCTATCAAAGACATGGTCAAATCTGTGTATGTGGGCTGAAATAAAACTAATGAACACACCTCATTATGCAATTGAGGTGAAATTCACCTGTTTGAGTCAATGGAATCCTAGAGTAGTCATGAGGATTCCCTACTTCACTACCATCATCAAAAGATGTCTCGTGATTCAGAACATGTTGGATAGAACTTGCAACAGCACCATCAACCTCTTCTGAAAAACAACTCTTCAATCTGTGGTGCCTTATGCTCTTTTGAGATGGTGAAAAAGTGTGCAAACTTGGTCAACCGATCAACAACTACAAAGATACAATCTCTGCCCTACAACTTCAGTAGACTAGTAATGAAGTCCATAGACACACTTTCCCACTTCTGCTCTGGAACGGGCAATGGTTGAAGCAAACCAACTGGAAAAGTGTATTCTGACTTGTTCTATTGACAACTCAAGCATTCTCGCACATGTCGCAAAACATCCTCTCTGAGGCCTTTCCATGAAAACCTCTCTTTGACTTGCCTGTAAGTTATAAAGTGTAGGATTTCTTCTGAAAGGGGTATCATGGATGGCTCTCAAAATTTTCTCCTTAATTTTTGACTTAGGGACCAAGTAGATTTTGTCTTTGTAGTAGATAATGTCATCTACTCCCCTATACCTATCATCTTGGTTTCTTCCATTGATGATCCCACATACAACTATGTTTTTGGAATACTCCACCAAAAGGTGAACCTTCCAATCAACTGAGATCTCTACTAAAGAACAAACCGTGGGCTTCCTGGAAAGAGCACCAACAACACTATTCTTTTTTCTTTTAATGTATTCTATATCAAAGTCATATGCCTATACTTTTTTGACCCATTTTTGTTGCCTCTCATCTAAATATTTTTGTTCCAGGAAATATCTCAAACTATTATGGTTTGTTTTGACTATAAACCTCCCACCTACCAAGTACCATCGAAACTTCACCAACGCATGCATAATGGCGAGCATCTCCTTGTCATAGATGGAATATAGCCTCTCATTATCTTTGAGATTCTATATCTCGAAGGCAATAGGATGTTTTTTCTACATTAAAATTGGCCCAGTACCTTCTCCTGAAGCATCACACTCAAGAACAAAGGGCTACATAAAATATGGTAGTACCAACATGGGACAAGAACCCATCATCTCCTTAAATCTGTCAAAGGTCTACTGAGCCTCATTCATCCATTTGAAAGCACCCTTTTTAGTGAGGTATGTTAGAGGTGCAACTAGCTATGAAATCCCCTTAACGAACCTCCCCTAATAGTTGCACAAACCAAAGAAACCCTGCAACTCTATCAATGTTCTCAATGGTGGCCAATCACGAATCACCTATATCTTTGGCTAATGAACTTGGACACCCTGAATTTTGATCACATGTCCCAAGTAGAGGATTTTTGTCATCCGGAACTCACATTTGGATGCTTTAGCATACAAAGACTATGCCTTCATTATACCCAACACCTCATCAAGATGTCTCAAGTGTTCTTCCCATGTTTTGGTGTATATAAGTATGTCATCGAAGAACACCAATAGAAACTTCCTCAACTGTTTATTAAAGATGTGGTTCATACAAGACTAAAAGGTGGATGGTGCATTGGTCAACCCAGAGGACATAACCAGGGACTCGTAATGCCCGTAATGATATCTGTTACACCCCGATTGTATAGCTACTACTGCATAGGGAAATGCACTATAATGATTGAATATTTTAGATGAATAAAACATGTTCTTGTTATCAAATGATTGTCTCATTTTTCTGATACTTCTATTGATGTAATTTTGAATAAATGTTGCATATAAGTTATGGAATAATGTTTATTCCAACTTTTGAGATGTTTTATGTAAACTGCTTTGTTTTGAGCATATGACTTCAGTTGTCATGTCCGGATGTGCAGGAAAGAGGATCACTCCTCTAGGTAGAGGAGAGATATCACTCGGGGAGGAGCTTGGTCGGGTAAACAGTAACGAACTTTATCTCGAGATATCGTTTTGATCTCATTGGGGCTTAATGTGAGCAGTTAAGTCTGGATAAAGTCGTCCATAAAACGTAGAGTTTGCTTGCTTCGAAGCTGTAATGGTGGCGCGATTGCCGAACGTCGACGGTTGCGTTTCCGGATCCCAGCGGAATTACGTGAGGGAGGCAACGCTTGAAATGTACGAGTACGGGCAGGCATCGTTATGCACATACCGTTCCACCGGCGTTGCCAGTTCTGCAGCCATACCATTGTTGACGGTCGTCCATGGCGGCGCAATGGGCATCGGCACATCAGTAATTTTGGCGAGCAGCACACAACATGGAAATTATCGCATGAAATGGCAGAAGTTTACAGGTTTTGCGGTGCGCCGCAATGGTTACCAGTTGGGGCTTATAGTTTGCCTGCGCAATAAATATATAAATGTAACATTATGAGCGGAATAAGTCGGAAAAATAGTGATATATTCCCCAGCAGGCAAATACGCCCGGTCAAAATGGCATAGCAGCCAGCAAAATAGCAGTACCGCGCCCCAAATATTCACATGCTATTTCATAAACACCAAAAGCGGGAAACAGCTTGCGTTAGTCAGTCAGCCGAACTTCAATGGGCTGCTGCAGCACTGGGCCCTTAAATATGCGCCTATTGGAGAATAAATACTGCGCCACGCTAAGTCTGCTGTTAAAAAACGTCCTCATAAACGCATTCATCTTTGTTTGTTGAGAACATTTGAAAATTAAACAAAACTCAGCAAAGAGTTTTCATGTGGAAATGAAGAAAGCTTCAACGCAGCAAAAATGGAGGAAGCTTTCAAAACTAGAAAATAGGGAATGCTAACCAAAATTTTTGTGCTGCAACAAGCTGAGACTGGACCAAAAACGCAGCAAAGTGAGTCATTCATTTTTATACGCCTGGCAAAAACATGTTTCCTGTAGGTGGCGATTTCTAAGATTTGAGTTGAAATTTTCTACGTTTGCTGGCTCCATGGAGGTCGATTCACTCCTTTGTAAAGTGACATAGGGTTTAGTTACTTGCCAAGTGATGTTTGACTGAGTTTATGCACCTTGTTGTCATTCTACATGCCCAAAATAGAGGAAACAATTGCAAATACGGGCCTATAAATACTTGTCCACCATCCATTGAAAGAGATCCTTGTGCAATTAGTCTTTGGCGAATTTTAGAGCTATCTTATTCAATTTCTAAGCTGCTGTTTTGTTTGCTATTACCGCATTTCATCATATTGCTGAGAGTGAGAGAATTAGAAGCCTTTATTAATTGCAGATAATTGACTGTGCTAAAATACCTTTTAGAATAGTGAGATAACAACTTCTATTAGAGAAGTGTTATTTAGGAAGAGTGATTTGAAAGAGTTGTCTACATTGAAAGAGAGATAATTTGCAAAACACCCATCTTCAATTTGGGAATTTTGGAAGTTGCTAACAGAACAGAACTGGGAAAGAAGCTTATTATAACAGGCATGTTATTTATTTACTAATTCTTGCTTGAATGTTGTTCTCTTTTATTTTGAATTTGCTGTTTGCAATAAGTATGATATATGCAAATAGTTTGTAACGACCCAATTCTGCGTAAATTAAAATTTTCCAATTCTCACCTTATACATGTAGAGGTAACAAGTAACAAAGAAGATACAATAAAAATTTTCCTTTCTTTATTGATAAATACGTACAAGTTACAATATGTTTCCACACGAATTCCATTTCCATTGTAAATATAAATCAGAGTTCAAAAGTAATACATTTACATACATAGCTAGTAAACTTTTGCACAAATAGAAATAAGAAGGTCCAGGAGTCTGTCCTTTCAAATCTTGGTACATCGGCCGCTTGCTGTGGAGGTGAAACATCACTCGGGCGCTTTTCCCCCAACCACGGACTTATAATGCAGTCCCCCGCACGATCATTTTGCAATGAACGGCCCTCCCTTCGAAGAAGAGATTGGTAGGGTATCCTTTAACGATTACCAACTGAGCATAGTGCTGTGTCCTACACAACTAGAACCTTGCTTTTTCACAATCTCGATCTAGTACCCAGATCACAATGAATTGACAGTATAGTCTCAACTATCTCACACCTAAGTGGATGTCGTACCTTTCACTACTTTGGCCAAAGTATTCTCATTCAGTTCTTCGAATGAAGGTCATCTATCATAAACACTACTCAGGGGCGATTTGACTTTGAGCTATCTTACTCTACGCGTAGGCCATGTCTTTCAATGGGTTCAGTTTACCCCAGACTTCCTACCTCAAACAGTCTACTAGAAATGAGTTTATAAACAAGTATTTACTATCCTGACTCCTGTTTCTGGAAATCTTTATCCTAGGAGTGAAGCTTACTAATGTTAACCTAATAACATAAGCTAGGATTATACTTAGTTTTGACAACATTTCGTTCCTAGAAGATAATATTTACCCTACGTATTCTCCATACACGCAGATCATACACAAGATGCAATAGTCATTCAAAATGCAAATAAATCCCTCCCTTTTATCTTTTTCCATTATTTCTCTTAAATGTAAGATAACTAACTAATCCCTTAAGCTTTTTACTCATATAATCCCTTTTTCATAATCCTTAATCATTGAAACCGTATATACTCCTCATATGGAGATCATACATATTTCATACTTAATGCAAAACGCACACTAATGCAAACAGGTATACACTCCAGAAAACATGCATAACCATTCCTTTAAGTAATTTACTTACATGATGCAACATAGAACCATTTCTTTGTTTATCTTAACTGAAGTATTGAACTCAATGCAATTCCCTAACTATGTACATTCAGCATTTTACTCTTTTAGTTATTTATCAAGAAATATGCTCTGCAACATGAAGGATGAAACAGCATGCCTGGTATTTTCCTTTTCCCTTTAGGGGATGACCTTGAATGGGTTTGCAGCTCCTCAGACCTCGAACAAAATACTTCCAGCACTCTCAGATCAGTCTCAAACTCTTCCTCAGAAATTAATCACTTACTACAGCTGAAAAGTAATCTCAACTTCTTACTGTGAACTCAGAAGTGATGAAGATAATAACAGGGGATGTCTCTCAGCAATTGGTGAAATATGCTCTCAGAAAATAAGAAAAGCTTCTCTCAGCAGTAATAAAACTCACTCTCAGCTAAAGAGATTTACTCAAAAAATATTTTTGAACTCTTAAAATGAGAGCCAACTTTGAATTATAAACTGTGTGTTATAGAATGAACAGGGACGATTCCTAACACTAAACTCAGATTGCTCAATGTGTGTCCCTGCAATGAATGGAAGGCGTGTATATTTATATACCCGAATTGCAACCGTTTTCCATTTAAGAAGGCATGTTGAATGACAACACAGTGCTCAGAATTAATCAAAATGATACTTGGCGGATTCTTAAACCCTAAGTCATCTCTTCAAATAGTGATTCGACCTCCAGAGAGCCAGCAAATGAAGAATTTTTCAACTCTAATCTTCAAAAACGTCACCTACAGGTAACACGTCTTTTGCTAGTCGCCTGAAATTGAAAAACTCTCTTGCTGCGTTTTAGGTCAAGGTTGCTATTCTCCCACGTCGCCATTATCTATGGTTTGATAAACAACAACAACGCCTCTCCTCAAACTTGGTCCAAGCCGTGCGTTTCAGGCGCGAGTTTCTCCATGTGCAATTTCATTTCTCACGGGAACGACTCTCTCTCAAAAACGTTTTTTCATTTAATTTTTCTAAAGTTTAGCATTCGAATATTTCGATTTCTCTTTGATTTAAATATTTAATATTGATTTCAAAACAAAGCTATTATTACCATGTATCGATTTCATATTTGAATCAAATCCAATATTTCCAAAATAAAGATTTAACAAAGTGATTGTAATTTTACCCAAAGTAATATAAAATTGATTTCCCAAATTACTTATGGTAATAATATTAAATTCAATTATTCTTATATATATATATATATATTTATATATTTCTATTATAGATTTATTTACTCTGATATATATGTATATATATATATATATTTAAATATTACTATTTAAATATATTTAAATATATACATTTATGTATTTAAGTAAAACTATAATATAATATATACTTATATATTATTAAATATATAAACATTTACATATTTAAATATTTACACTTATATGTATTGATTGTTAAATATGTATATTGTGAGCCAGTCAGCATACTTTCAATATACATACTTACGTATTCGTGCAAATATGAATATATGTAAATTCCAATAAAATATTATTGATAACATCATTATTCATAGGCAATAGGTAACGTGGGTATGTATATATATGTATATCACTGTACGCACTGTACACGTAAATGTATGTCTATCATGTCGATACGTACATACGGGCATATCCATCTGCCGAGCATACATATGTATTGACATGTTTATACTTATGGATACGTGTACATTATATACATGTATACACATACTCACTTCACCTATTAACATATATCCATTCACATTTTCCACATTAAGGTCAAACCACAGTAAGTCAGACAAATGAGTAATCATCATTTTCAAAGCATAAAGAAGTAAACATAACTCCTAAAGCCTAAGGATGACTTATCTAGACCAATCATAACTGACATGGTTTTTTTCAGAGCCTATACTGACGTGTGTGTGTATGCTCAATTTGGTAATCGTTACTATTTACCCGACCAAGTTCCTCCCCGAGTGATATTTCTCCTCTACCTGGAGGATTGGTCCTCTTTCCTGCACACCGTGACACAACAACGAGAGTCATATGCTCAAAATGAAGCAGAATACATGAAACATTTCAAAAGTTAGATTCTTAATAATTCAATAGCCTTCTATTCTCCTTTATGCAGTATTTCACCAAGAATAACATCAAATGAAACAACATTCATATTGAAAACAAGGTACAAGCATTATTAATTCACCTTCAGAATTCACATTTACTCTATCTAGTGATGGTAAATTGTAACGTCACAATTTGGGATGTAACACCACCTTGTTTTTTTTTTGGAATATCTACAAAACCACTTCTACAAAAATGTGTTGTGTACCCGAAATTATTGCACTTATAGCATATAGCATTATTGTCTACCAGAGGGGCAAAAGAGATATAGTTCCTATTTGAGAACTCATAAGGACTTCTATTCTTATTCCACTCAATATTTCTTGCACGAGTCCTGCAATCAATTGCTTTATGACCAAATTGATTACACATGAAACAATAACCAAAGAAAGAGTGTTGGAACTTGGTCATGCACGCTTGCCTTGGAGAAATGGACTTTCAAAATTTGTTCTTATTAACTTTTGGAGGAAAACCTGATTTTTGTGGAGCATGACTCTCTTTCTTCTTGTTGCTTCTACTTTTTATGGGACTTTTGAGGGCATCAACATAACTCTTTGGTTTTTCCTCATTGGTCTTCTTTGATGGCTCTTTGGAAACTTTATCTTCCTTTGCTTAATTACCAAGACTTGTCTTTATGAGTGGTGACCTTTGCTCATTTATAATATCATTCAAGATCTCGGTACTCTTTTCAAACTTGAGGCTTCTGTTCAACTTAGTGGTTGTCTTTCCTAGTTCCTTTCTTAAGGAAATGATTTCGGATTCCAACTTTTCACAATTTTCTTCCTTTTTCTTCAATTGGATTCTTACCTCCTCTTCAATCCTTTTCGGACTCTTCAAGACTTTGTGATAACTTTGCCTTAGATTTGCTGTCCTCTTGAAGCTGTAATTTTTGCTTCAGGTTCTTCTTCTTAAGTTTCTTGATTTCATCTAGGGCACAAATAAGTTCCTCTTCCAAATCTACTTCCCCATCCATTTCCTCATTCTCTTCCCCTTCTGCCTCCTCTACCTTTTCATCATTTTCCAAGATATCATCTTTTGTTTCTATCGCCATGAAGAGAATCTCTTCTCTATTGCTGGTGGATAAATTCTCTTCAAATGAGTTACTTTTCTCCCTTTTCTTGTTTTTGTAAAAACTTTTTTTTCTCAAATTTGCTATGTTTGTGGCCCTTTTTATAATGTTTGCTATCTTTCTTCATGTTATGCTCTTCCTCATCATCACTACTTTTACTTTCATATGGACATTTAGCAGCAAAGTGTCCTACTTTTCCACAATTGAAACATTTAAATAGCAACTTACATTTATACTTGCCGGATCCTTTCTTTAGCTTCCTCACGAAATGAGCTTCCTCTTCATCTGATTCGTCATTGAAACTATTGCTTGGCTTGGACTCTTTGCTCTTCATTTTCTTTGAGGCTTTGAAGGTTGCCTCTCGTTTAGGATCCCGTGCAACTCATCCATTGCTAGGGCATCCAAATCTTTCATTTCTTTGATAGGCAAGACTTTGGCATCAAATCTCAAAGGAAGAGACCTTAATACTTTTTGCACAATTATTGCATCCTCAACCTTGTCTCCAAGACCTCTGATAGTGTTCACAATTTCATCTAGGTGAAGTGGATAGTCTGCTGTGTTTTCCTCATCTTTCATCTTCATGCTCTCAAATTGCTTTCTATGAGTTTGGAGTTTGGCTTTATTAACCTCGTCGTCACTTTCATAGGTTTTTGAAGTTTGTCTCACATTTCTTTTGCCGAGGCACAATGCATCACTTTGACAAATTCTGATTCCAATAGTCCATACAAAACTGCATTCATGGCTTTTCATTGTTCTCACTTGCCTTCTTTCCAGCATGATCTGTTGGTGGATGTAATAACTCCTTTTGATTTGGGTTATTGCCAAGAAATATAGAAAATATAGATATTTGCAAAATAAATTGATTCCAAATAAATGCATGCAATAAATTTCTCAGATTTGATTATGGCTTAAAAATTGCTTTAGAATCATACCCGGATTTCATAATATGCAACAATGCAGATCTGAAAGTGTTTGATTAGCAGTGAAGAACATCAACAATCTCCCAAACCTTGTATGATTCTCCCTGAATGTCTAATTTCAATCAATCTTCTAAATTCAATGAAACCCAATAATAACCTTTGATAACTCTATAAAAACCGTGAATGAGGATCTCCAGGAAATCGATGAAGCTCTGTAATAATCTCTGTGTGAGATTATCTCTCAGAATGCCCTTGGGTGATCTTCCACACCTATAGACATTGTCCTCTCAGAGGGTTTTCGTCCTCAAAAAGTTTGAATCTTCAAACTAGCAAACCTTGTTGATTAGCTCTCTCCAATTTTGCAAATAAACCATGAATGATCAAAAATGACTTCTTTTGGCCTTTTATCCTTCTCCCAAATTCCAACGCCAGCTTTTGGCAATTAGGCTTTTGAAATAATATTAACTTGTTGCCCTTTTAATATAATTGACTTTTAATAAAATATTTCATAAAGTATTATTAAAATAATAATACTTTATTAAAAGTCGCTTTATTTCCCTTATAACGCCAAATTATAAAGTTACTTTATTAAAGCGACTTTATAACATTAAATTATAAAGTCACTTTAATAATTAATATTATTAATTTGATTTTAATAACTTAATTAAATTGCCAACTCTCAATAATAATATGAGACTGACAATAACCCTTGAGAGTTCAGAGTGATCCAACACAATTTTCAACTGCTAGCGTGGTGACCATTGATCCTGGTATAACTTACTATAAATAGTAAGTATGAACATTGTACTCTAGACCTGCCTCTGTAAGGCCTATCAACCAAAATACTGAAACATTGAGCTGTATACGTTGGAATGGATACCCAAGCCTGTTGATGAACTTGGATACCCTCCAAGGAGTCCCCTAAACGTCTCATTAGCCTACGGGGATGAGATTGTAGGCTATTTGCTGGAAAGATATAGATCTTGGAAAAAAGGGGACATTAGAGTGGAGATGATGGAGTAGTATAACCATCCACTTCTAATTGCCAAATATTTGATCCAAGAACATTTAAGTAGGTGTGCATCCTTATGCTCTAGAAAGCATAGTTTGTTCCATCAAACAATGGAGCCTTGTTGGAGGAGAATCCTTCTTGGCAGGCCATGTGTGCTCTTAAGATCTTCCTTCTAGTGATTAAGCTATACTTTGAAGGAACCAGCCCTAATACCAATTGATGAGCACAAACTTATACTGAGAGGGGGCGGGGCGGGGAGTGGGGGGGAAGGAGAGGTTGTGAATCAGTATAAGACAATCTTTTACTTTTTTAAATTAACAACCGCAATAACTTTAAATACACAATATCAACAAATAAGAGCACAAGATTTACGTGGAAACCCTTTTGGGAGAAAACCACGGCAAAATATTGCTTACATAAAAATCTCTTACAAACTTTGTAGGCACCAACCTACATGAGACACCAATCCCTAAGACTTGAGCACCAACTCAATATGAGACACCAATATCTTTCAATATGAGGCACCGACCTCTCCAATATGAGGCACCAACCTCTTGATAGATAAAGTATTGTTCCTCTTGATAATCCTCCCTCAAAAATCTTCCTTTTAATAATTTTCAATTATTTTCTCTTCACATAAATCTGCTGGTGTATATATGATTTATCACTGTCTTCCACACACACTCTTCTCCACATTCCACAAAACACTTGTTATATCTTCACCAAAGTAGGTGACCATTTGAAAGGATACAATGCTTGATAAAGGAGGCAATACTTCATTGATCTACACCTTTTCTAGTACCTTTTAATACCAAACTTGGGTGCTCCATAAATGGCAGGCCCCTTTAGAAAATAATAATTTATTTAATATTAATCTCACAAAAATTGGATGCCACTATAAGGGGGCCGACCCTATGAATTAAAAAAAAATTAATTTAATTTTTTGATTCCCAATGCAGATGCCATAGATTGCAGGTTGGCGGACAATTAGAATAAATTAATTTTTTTAATTTTAACCTCTTCAAAGTGGCGATCACACATGAGGAGGGTCGGCCTAAGGAAGATGACAATTCCTTAAAGATGTTATTTACTTTCAGCATTGCAATAACTTGAATGAAGTTGGCCATGATCTCAATGATTTTCCTCTTCCCTTCTTTGACATCAATGACAACAATTTCCAACATGGACTCCTCTTGGTCTCTTGAACTCTGCCATTGTCAAAATTCCTTTCTGAATAAGTTGGTGTTCTCCAAGAATTTTGGAACTTTCTAAAAATATTGGAATGGACTGAAAAAGGGAAATTACAATGGTTACTTTGCCTGTAACTATTACAAGGAACAATATACTTACATTCTTGTGCAATGTGTCCATCCTTATTGCAACTCAAACAAAAGATGGACTTTCTCCTTCGGCAAACCTTTGATTTTTCACTTGCTTGCCTCTTCCTTAGGCCCAACTAGTGTTGAAACTGGTGGAGTAATAACTGTGTTGGCGTAACAATTAGCACCTCTGGAGTGTGAGTTGGTATAGACAGCTATGCACAATGCATAATGACTGCTCTTCAAATTAGGAGGGGAAGCTCCCTCTTGTGCTGATATGCGTTGAAAAATAAAGTATTCTAAATCCTATCTTTTTCGACTTAACTGGAAGAGGCACAAGGTTAAGGAAACCAAGAACGTTGCAGCTAAGGGTTTTCTCTGGTTTTGCAGATCTTAACTACAACTAAACTAAATGCTTTAATCTATTCAATCTCCCCAAGAAAATAGACCATGAGGGAAAAGGAGTAGGAATGTTTTATACGATAAACTTTACAACAGGATTTCCAAGGAGGAGGACCCCTATCCGAGGCATAGGCTGAAATGAAGTTTATTAGGCACGACACTTAAACGATAATTCTTCTTCCCAAATTTCCAAGGAGGAGGAATCCCTATCCGAGCCTTTGATTGAAAGAACAACTATTAAACATAACATAAGGTAGCAAACTAGGACAACAAATTGCATTGGCGAGACACGCATACAATAAATGATCAAACTAGCAACTCCATTTAACTAAGATGAACAAATACCATAATTATAACATTCAGGCAAGGTGGCGCAACCATTTATTATCACAGTAAAAGCTCGTGAACAGATACAAAACAACAATATTTTAGGCAAGGTGGTGCAACATATATTACTATTGCGTGCAAAAGTTAATTACAAATGAGCAAAGAGCTCTTATTTATAGACATCAAAGGTGTAGGGAACCCTAAAATCACCTTGAGTCAACTATAGTCTTGTGAGCATGCAAGATTTTGTTGCTAAACCTAAATAAATGAAACTATATAGTTAACTGGAAAACTACCATTAGTTAACCGAAACAAGACTAAACTAAATGGACATGTGCAACATGCACGTCCTTATTGAAATGAAAACTAAATGAGAACTCCAATTGTACATAGATGATTCCAAAATAGACATGGCATGAAATGCGGAACGAGTTAACTTGGAAAGAAGCATCGAGTTAACTGTTGTGTCTGATGTCTATCTTGACAAGGTGGGACATCCTTATTTGAAGTTCATTGGCCTTGATCTTGGGCAATTAACCCCTCCATGAGGTCGTTGACTGTATCACTAACTGGAGATCATCACATGTCTCAATTGTCGATTCACTGTTTGTCAGCAACTCAAGCAATCCTGGAAAACTCTGCACACTTAAATTGGCATTTCATTGACTGGTAACTCTGGCGGCAACGTAACTAGAATGATGGCCTTTGTTCCTTCTTTAGCTTTACGCTTTTGACGCTTTCCATGTTTTTCTCAATGGAAAAGTGTTGCATGATGAAACCGCGAAGTTTGACCACAAACACTTTGGTTGTCAGATGCACATGAACTTGCTACACACGCAAAATTCCAACAGTATCAACCCTCTAAACTAGCCTTGGAAGGCTATCAGCTATACGAGGTGCACTTTGACTATGTTCTGACAATTTTCTCCAGAAAGCCGAAATGACTCCTGATGCGGCTAAAAATACCCTGTTTGAGGGCAATTTTCACTAATAAATTTGAGATGTGGGTTTTGTGCAGAAAGTGATTCTAAGACAACCCACAACGTCAGAATTGCGAAAAAACGCCATTTAGCTTGACATGCAAAGACTTTTTAGTCGAGAACTATAGGGGTTTTAGGGTTTCCGGGGGATAATTTTTCCGAGAAAAACTAAAATATGGGTTTCTTGTAGAAGATAATTCTAAGCAAACCCAAATCCTCCGTTTTGAAAAATTCTGGCTTTTACTCCACCATGCAAAGGAATTTCAGTCGAGAAAAGCAGAGATTTGAGAATTGAAGCTTCGAGACAATTTTTCCTGAAAAATTCTAACACATGGGTTTTTTAGAGAAAGCCGTGCACAACCAACCTATATGATCAAAATTGTCAAAAGTCGCCGAATCTTGGACATGCGAAGAAAACCTAAGACAAGAATAGAAGAATTTAAGAAAAAAGATAGAAGTTATATGTTTCTGCTTCTGCAAAAATCGCCATGCTTGTCTGAAGTCTGTTGATTATATTGGACTTGTATCCGCAAGGAAATCTGAAAAATAATAACTATAGTGCCTTCGAATGCTTGCACAATGAGGAAATTTTCTTGCACTGAACCTGTTGTGAGAGAAATGGACGCCTTTTGCATATTAATAAAGAATTTTGAGGGTTTAGGTGCCAATTGCAAGTAGAAATTTTGATCTGGAAAGAAATCATCTTATTGGACCTCACTTCGTTAAAAAAAAATTGACTTGGAGTTTCAAAATAAAATAAAATAGTAGAATATTCAGCTTAACTCAACATGCGAATTGCAATTGAGTCTCAAAATAGGCGCCAATATTAAAATATTGAAGAAAATCGCCTTAATCAAAGTTGATTGCTGAAACTGAAGATTTAATATTTTTTATTTGAGTTAATTGAATTCTCTTTCTGGGTTGGCTTAGAATATTTTATTGATTCTGAAAAGTCAAAGTTTGACTTTCCAGGCGCCCTCCTTCGAAAGTAGAGATTTTTAGCTTACTTCCTATTTTGTAGTTCGTTGAAAACGTCACCACAACCTCTATTGAACTTTGATTTCCGGATGCTCGGTTAATGCTGAAGCTGAGCTGACAAATTGATTGCGTAGCCAGAACTACTCTAATGAAATGCCTGCTGGGAGTTGCAAGTGTTAAAAACCACATCTAGTGTCTCAAAAACAAAGTCGCCTTTTATTAAAATAATGTACAAGACACTTGACTTAGCCATTTTCCTATTTTGCCATTTCGTGCTTCAATCTGCCACTGCCGGTGAATGATGACTCCCGTCGATTGGATGCTGGATCCACCGCGTAGCTAGAAGAATTCCACAAAGAATGACTGTATGCAGAGCGTCCGGAAGTGAATTTAAAGCCCTCAAATGCAAGGGTGGCCCTGACCTGCAGAGGCGTAATTACCATCTTGAGAATGCTTTTGCATATTGCAACTTTCACATGAACGCTATACTTTGACCCTTGACATCGAGAGCTGGATTGCTCCGATGTGAGCGCCGTTGATCCCATCGTGAAGATGAAACAACTTGGAAGAGATGTTCCTGGAAGTGACGAAGTGAGAAAATTGCTTCTAAGACCTCTAGTAGAAGGGCGCCTTTTCCAAGGGAGTGTAAATTCCTTAGCCATTTTTCTGCTTGTTTCCATTCTTCAGTATTTTCCGTTGATTCTTCACTCACGAGCGTTTGACAAACCCTGAGGGCTGACGGTTGGATTCACCAAATAGCTAGGAGGATTCTACACAGGTCTTGTGAAGACGACGGCTGCCAAAAACCTCATCTAGCTGGCCAAAAGGCTAGGCGCCCCTGGCCTATAGAGGTACAGTATGATATTTCAACTTTTATTTTCCCTCCATTTTATGTGCTTGCTGGAACAACTGCCATGGTCACTCAACACATCTGATGATCTTGCGAACGGATGCATCGCGGAGTTGTGTTGAATCAGAGAAGATCCCCCAGAAACAAAATCTGCAAATTCATTCATTTGACATGTCTAATTCAAGGGCGCCCCTGAGCTACAGGGGTGCAAAACTGCAAATTTGATTGTCTTTGTGATGTGGAAACTCTCCGTAACTTCCGGTTCCGCCTTTGATTGTTGGAGTTTCGCAACTTGGATGGACTTGCTTGATAGCTTGTCGGAAAGCTGACTGAAAACCAAAGAGAATGAATGTATCTGCAACCATAAACAACTGAATTTGAACCTTCAAATTGAAGGGCGCCGCTGAGCTACATGGGCGCAGATTTGTTCTAGACTTGATATTTTCTTCCATTTCGCACTCTGTGAACATCGCGTTGGCTACTGAGTTGACCACGTAGAAGCATTACTGTTGGTAACACGTGTGTGACTGTATTTCACCATTTTTATATGTACGAACACTATAAAGTTGATTTGCACGTTGATTGCGCAAGCGTCTCCCACGTTACAAAGTGAAATGTTTCCAGACTGAGAATATTTTTTGCACTTTTCGCCATTTGAAAATCCCCTCCTACTTGAAGCATCTTTTTCAGCATCTTTCATCATAGAATGTTCTGCTTTGAGTTTCAGGCTTAGATTTTGACACTTGGTACTGGCCAACTGCCATTGACGATCTCAGAGATCCTAACTTTTCTCTTGAAAAAGTGAAAACTACCTACCAGGCTTAAACTGACTTCACCATTGTGATTGTAATGTGAAATAAGCAGGGATACCTGGGGACGCGTGCCCCCCCCACTCCCCCAATCCCCCGTCCCGGGTACCTGGGGACGGCAGGGGACCGTCCCCCTTTTATGTAAATTCATGGGAAACGTCCCAGGGACGGGGGGACGCCGTTTCCCCAAAGGGGGACGGCTGACCGGTCCTGGGGACGGCCGACTGTCCCCCACGTTTTGCAAGCTGAAAACTTAAAAAAAAAAAACATAAAATTTAAAAAGAACGCCCCTGCCTATGTGGCATGTGTGGGCCCTCATGTTTTTACTCCTTTATGAAGGTAAAAGGGCCTCTAAAACCTCATTTTTTTCATTTTGTTTGTTTGAGCAGCCAAGGGTTTGAGAGGAAAAAAAATTGCAGCCATTGAAGGAGAAGGAGTAGTAGTTTGAAGGAGGAGAGGAGGTTGAAATAGTGTTGTTGGGAGTGCAAATCCATTAAAGAGGTATGCATTTCCTTTCCCTATTTTTATTTTTTCATTTTTTTTGCAAAATATGAAGCATACATAGTCTGATCTTTTTTATTTTTTTGCATTTTCAGTCAAAACTTGCATTCTAAAAACAAAAAACATGAGCAGCAGTGAGGGTGGGAGTGATAGTGAAGTTGAAATGCAAGTTAGAAGGGAAACTAGAGAGCAAAGAACCCCTACCCAATGCCCTCCTTCATCAACCAATACCAAAACCGTGAAGG
This sequence comes from Sequoia sempervirens, assembly GCA_007258455.2. Taxonomy (NCBI): domain Eukaryota; kingdom Viridiplantae; phylum Streptophyta; class Pinopsida; order Cupressales; family Cupressaceae; genus Sequoia; species Sequoia sempervirens. Next base: position 22,981 of record VDFB02044530.1, on the reverse strand, counting down.
ACTATGCAAAACATCCATTAGACAAAAAAAAACCATTCCTTCAATATGTGACAGCCATGGGTGAAAGACAAAAAAATTCAGGGGGGAGTAGGGTTTGGTTTTGCCATGTTTGTGAAAAGGAGTTTAGGGGCAGCTACACAAGAGTTAGGTCTCATTTTTTGGGTGAGGTGGGCCATGGAGTTAGAGTGTGTCCTGCATTGACAGATACACTATTTTTAGAGTGCCAACAAATTCAAATGGAGTGTGATGGTGGGGTTCAAGGTGGGTCTCCTTCTTTCCCAAGTTCACAATCATCTATGCCTACTCCTACTCCTAGTCCTTCCACAGTTGGTAGTAGTGTTATCTTAAGAGGAAAGAGGAAAGTGATTGGTAGTGATAAGGCAGTCTCAGTTGAGTCAATGTTTCAAAGCCGAGCACGAGAAACCATTGAATCTTCCATTGCCAAATTCTTTTTTGCCCATGCCATTCCATTTCATGTGGCCCGTTCCTCTTATTTCAAACAAATGGTGAAAGACATAGCCACTGTTGGTCCTTCATTCGTACCCCTTGGAGATCATAAGCTACGCACCACCCTCCTAGACAAAGAGTACTCCAAAGTATATGTGTTAATGGAGGAGATGAGGCAAACATGGATGAGGACAGGGTGCTCTATAGTGGTGGATAGGTGGACTGATTGTAGACGTCGGCCACTCATCGATGTCATAGTCACATGCCCTGCTGGTTCTTATTTTCTTAGAGCCATAAATTGTTTAGGGAGACGTAATGATGCAGATTTTCAATTTTCCATTTTGAGAGATGCCATAGAGGAGGTTGGGGCTGCAAATGTGGTGTAGGTGATCACTGATTCAACATGTGTGTGCAAATCGGCTAGGTTGATGGTGGAGGGTACATACAGACACATATTTTGGACCCCATGTTGTGTTCATGCATTGAACAATGCATTGAAAGACATAGGGAAGATGGATTGGGTGAAGAAAATGGTGGCAGAAGCTAGAGACATTCAGATTTTCATTTGCAATCACCACACCTCACATGCTCTCTTCAGGGCATTTTCAAAGAAGGAGTTTCTCAAACCTGTTGATACAAGGTATGCCATTTACTTCATTTTGTTTCACTTTCAATTTGTATTCATAATCTGATTTTGTTTTAAATTTTTAGTTTTTAATGAATCATTGAATTAATGAATGTAGATATGCCACATACTTCATCCTGTTGGAGAGGATGCTTGAGGTGCATGAGCCTCTACAACTGATGATGGCCAATGCTGAGTGGACTAGATGGAATAATGCAAGTTCTACTCAAGGAAAATCCATCAAACAAAAGATCCTCGATGACGATTGGTGGGCCAATGTGAGGTAAGACATATTAGATGGCTGATTTTCATATTAAATTTTTGATTTTAATATTTTAATTTTATTGCCCAATGTTCCAACTTTTGAAGTTTCTAACATGTCAATTAACTTGTCAACTAATTATTTTGAACTTTTTGTTTCAATTTTGTAGATATATTTGCTCCTTCATCTCGCCTATTGTAGATGTCATCAGATATGCTAATACAAACTCTCCTAGTCTTGGAGAGATATATGACACATTTGACAGTATGCTTGGGAAGATCAAGCAAGTTATTTCGGCAAAGGACCCCACTTTGGATTTATATGAGCAACACATTAGGCCCATTGTGACGCAGAGGTGGAATACATTGAACACCCCGCTTCATATGGTTGCCTTTGCTCTAAATCCAAAATGGTATGCACCAAGGGATGGTAGGGTGCCTCCATGTGATGATGCTAAGGTTTTAGATGGGTTCACACGGGCCATTGAAAAGATTTATCCACCAGAGCAGGTTTCACTACTTCGGTCACAATTTCTAAACTTTGCTAATCTTAATGGCCCAAACTTGAGTAAACCACAGGCAAGGTTGGATAGAGCTATATTAGCTCAATCAAACCCTATTGGATGGTGGACCTATCATGGGAGGGATACACCGTAGTTGAAGACACTTGCCACTCGCCTTCTTGCACATGTTGCCAATTCCTTTGCTGCAGAGAGGAATTGGTCCATGTATAGCTTTATCCACTCCCTCAAGAGGAATATACTTACCTCTAGACGAGCAGAGAAGCTAGTGGTCGTTCATAGTGCTCTTCGGCTTCAGGATCGGCAAACTCTAGAGTATCGACAGACTCCAGCTCTATGGTGGGATATTGATCCCGAGGACGCGACCCAGGTAGATGAGGAGGAGATAGCTGAGGTTTTGGTTGGGGTTCCATTGGCTGAGGAGGAGCATTATAGTGGCAGTGACTCAGAGGATGACTCTGATTTTGATGCGCTTATGAGAGATGATTAGGGGCAGCAGTGCTCTTTGTTTATTTTGTACTCATTATTGACATACGATATTGTATTTTGATTTTCATAGCAAACTTCAAAACTATATGGCAGCAATGTAGCCTTTGGGCATTTTGATATAAGTTTATAATTCATAACTTGGAGGTTGTTTCATGATTCGTGTATGTTAATTTTGGATGCGTATTGAGTATTGGCACAATGTTGAACACAAATGTTATATGTTAATGTTCTATAATGTGTATTATGCATGCCTTATCCATGTTATCATATGAATATTTAAAATTTCCCTATATTTTTATATAGCCCTCCCCTGTCGTCCCTAATTTTGGCCTCAAAAATCGGAAACTTGGGGACTCGTCCTGCCGTCCCCGTCCCGGAAACTTGGGGTAACCTTGGAAATAAGGCAATCAAAATTAATTTCCGCCAATTCTGACAAGTTTCAATTTTTAGGGTTTTGCGACCTGAAACAGGGTGTTTGAAACCCTAATTTTCAATTTTTCAAAATTTTACCAGTATCGTCCCAACATCAAACTGACTCAAAGTCCATACTTGATTTGCCCAAAAACTATGTTTTGATATCATTTTAACAAGGTTTAGACTCTTTTAAGCAAAATGCCTTCATGAAGCAAAATATTTGGTTTGGTACAACAAACTGAAGCAAGGAGTGGCTAAAGCTCAAGAAACAGTATTCAGCAGAGATACATAATATTGGATTGTAGGGTGAAGGGGAGCTATAACAACAACAACACAACCAGTGCCAGATACAAGACCAGTTTTATACCTTAGAAATTTCTAATCGGGCTTTGTAGGAATATAACTATGGACTCGAGGAAACTGTCTTAAAACAAAGGGAATTTCAAAATAGGACATCAATCTCTCCACAGATGAAGTGGAATGCATGTACTGAAACTGAAGGATTTGAAAATAATGCTTGAGAAGAACCAGTTTCCTTTACCTTTAAATTCAATTTTAATCTTTCCTTGGGACATAGAAAGAACAAAACAAGTGTTAATAAGCTATTTTCCCAGCAGTTTCAGGAATTTTGGATCTAAGGATCCCTTCCAAACTAGTTAAGATTGGGTTGTTTCAGAGATATGTTATTAGATCTATAGTGAAAGTTCAAATGTCATGGTAGTTTTAAGCAATTATTAATATTTGTAGTCTTAGACTCAATCCACCCATTTTATCTTTATACTGGTTTTTTGGCACGGTGTAGAAATAAATGCAGATTTATATCACTTCACTGCAAGAGTTTTTCTTTACTCTTAGCCAAGATCTGGCTCAAGCACAGTAATAGAATATCTGATTTCTGCCTTTGGATATAAATTCTCTTTAATATATTTGAAATCTGTTGTATGCCAATCAAAACAAAAACTTACTACATGTTTTTCTTGTTTCCAGTAGTTGTTGCCCCAAAACTAGTAAACTTATGGTGAAAGGAGAAACATTGATTGCACCTGATGTAGATGAAATAGTTTTCTTTCGTTTAATAACAACTTGTGGTAATATTTCTAAATGTTTTTATGAAGGTATCAGATTTTGGGCATATTTCTCTTGATTCAGCTTTGTATAATTGTTGGTGATTGGTTACGCCAAAGCAGTTTGTCTTCTCTTGCCAATGTCATGCGCTCACAGTCAATGGGAAATGAACTCACAAGAGCAGGTTTCATGATTTCTGCTAGTTTTAAACAATATTGTGGCATAAATTTGTTAATTGCTGCTCTTATTCTGTTTTACCTTTTTTCAGTAAATTTGTTGCTTGAGGTTTAAGGTGATGACAGAAGATAGGAAATCCTTGGGGAAAAAGCATTTGAGAACTATTTGCATTCCTTATTGTCTAGTTATCAAGGACAATATGTAGGACAATGCTTGCCATTTTCAGTTGGACCCATGATATTTCCAGGTTCTTTAATTGCTTTTTTTTGTGTTTAGGCAATATAAGGTGTCTCCATAACAGAAGTAATATCACTGGTACAAAGGATGGATCATGCAACATATTAAGCTAGATTATTATGACAGTTTTGTCTTTTTTTGTTATGATCTTCCTATGATAGCAGTGGCAGATCCGTTTTAGATCATATATTCTATTAGGCATATGATTAGGGGTAATAGTGCCTAAACTACAGAGTTTTTAGTATAATATTCCAAATGCTTAAAAGTCACAAACTGGTTTTGAAGCTATTGTGCTCATTGTAATAAACCCTAGACTTGTATTGGAAAATATGCTGTGTTTTACCTGTCACATAGTATGGCAACCCATTAGATAGACAGAGCCCATAGTTCACAACTTTATGATATATCCAAATGTTTGCATCTTGAGACATAGAAGTTAAGAATAAACCAGGGGCAAACCAAACTAAATCAATGAATTTATTCTATGTCAATCATGAAAAGATGTGAGAGTTTACAGAACTTTGCCAAACAGTCTCATTTTTGGGTAACAAGGGAATTCTCAGTTTAAAGTGTACCACTAGAGAAAGATGGCTAAAGAAATGCTAACGATTATATATGAATGGATAAAATTATGATGAGATTATTTGTTATCTGCTACTGTGTACTGTATCTTATTTGAGTAGCCTGAGAAATATATTTGCTATGTATTTAAAAACTCGTAACCTGACCCCTAGTGCTCGACTCCCATATTGGAAACACATCCCCATCTCAGAGACATATGGGGATGTTTCTAGATGTTAGAATTCTTTAGATGAAGTTTCATAATGTCTCTATACATTTCTAGTAGAATCTCCTAAAAATTGATAATTTTTGAAAGATGTTTCTTAGATATATCATATATGATATAAATTACATTTGTTTTTTCTGCAAGTGCTGATATCTGGCTGACCCGAGCTAAAAGAACTAAAGAAATACGTTAAGAGCTATGCAATTTTTTGTGTTTCACATGAATATTTATGAGTTTTGTTATAACAGAATTTTTTCGTATCACAGCTCCAATAGGTACTTGTAAGAAAAGAAACAATAAAAGGGCTTAAGATGTCTACATGTCCGAAGTTTAATCTGTTGGTTGAAATTGGAACAAGCGGTACTCCATGATAGTAGCTTCTGCTAATAAACCATATGCTATGCTTGTAACCTAAGTCACAAGGTTCATGGCTGTGTTCAAGTTCAGTGAAGATAAAATTCAGAACAAGTTCATCAATTGATAAAATTTGAATAAAGATTGGTGATTCAATTCAAATTAAATATATCTGCAATTGATTCTTAATATAAGAAATAAGTTCACAAAATTGTCAAAGTAGAAAAACATTACTAATTTTTTATTATGATATTAAAGTACAAATATGTTTAAAGTTATCATTGTATTGACTATTGATGATTTTGAATTAGTATAGATTATAATTTAAAATTCAAATTACAAATTAATTTAAAGCTCTAGACAAATATATTAAATTTAAATACAATTGTATTGAATTTGAAAATGCCAAAATTTAAAAAGTATTAAATTTAATAAGATTAAAATTTAAATACATTTGGAATGGTGAAAATTGCATATCCTAAACTTTTACTCCTTGTTTTGTGTCCATTTTGATTGAGTTGTCCTTCATGCAATGACTAGTTTACAAGTGGCATGTTTCAACATAAAAGTTGGCAAATAACTTGATCCTTACCTAGTTCCATTTGCACACATTCTTTAGGACCAATCTTGATTCCTAGTTCATCTATCTATTATCTTGGGTCAAAGTTGTGAGAATGGAATTGACCTAGCTGAGTTCTACAAGTGTGGAAACTTGAACTTTCAAAATTCAAATTCAAACTTGGGCCCTCGCCAACTCTCTCCAACTAGCTGTTATGTGCTGACTTGAGTGTGAAATTTGTTAACTTGTGTGCTAGGGTGTTGTATTTAAAGAACAATCCTCATTCACTTTTAGATCATTCACAACTCTTATTTCCAACTTGCATCGTCTTAGGCCTCATTGCATATTTGCTTGTTGTCTTCAATCCTTTTCACCAAACTGTTAAATCAGTAACAAGGGTTTGATCAAAGGAGAACCCTCTTGCAAGTTCCTAAACATTTTCTATCTACACCACCCCTTTTCAAACACAAGTTTACACTTCTCCAAAGGTTGTGGAAATCTTCTCATCATTTGAATTGCTAGACCCATCGAGTTCACGCTTCTCCAAGAAGGCACCAACAAACTTTGTTTGTGTTATCATCATCAATATATGCTATCTCCTTTGGCTTTACATCTCATCATGCTAGTAGACTATCCTTGTGCGTAAGTGTTTTAGGGTCAATTAGATGTAAGGCGCTATGTACAACTACAAGTTTATTTTCCCTCCTAGAGGCAAGTTTGTTCCTCTTGATGGAGTGGATGAAGCTATATGTAGACCATTTCCTCTAAACAACAAAAGAACTAGAAACTTGGGACAAGAGGTGAATGGCTAGTGTGGTTGTTAATGAATGAGGTTGATGCATGGTACACCATAGTATTGAGTCCTCTTGTGTTATATTCTCCCTATCCACCATTGCCTCTTCTAGATATCCCTTAAGTTTGGCAAATTCAGTCCAGTATGAATGGCAGTGACATCATTAGCATTGTACATCTATTGAATTGCCTTCATGAACCTTGCCTTCACCTCAACATTTGTCATAGGGGAAACTTTGCTAGGTCTTTGCATGTACCACTTTGTGTTCAATGCATTGGCAATAATGTGCAAGGGAGCATTGAGCTTCTCCCACCTTTGTTGATTGATAGGTCGAATGTAGAAACCCCTGGTTTCCCCCTGTTACCGCTCTGACTGATATTTCAAATTTTTCTGATGTTTTTAGGTTTTTGAGATTTTTTTGTGTTTTTGAAGCAATAATGAGAAGGTACGATTTTGACAATAAATGCTAATAAATTCACTAAAAATCAAAGATCTCTGGAAATACAATAATAACTACGCCAGTATCCTTTATTCAACTTTTCAAGTGATTACAATAATACCCAGAAGCATATAACGAATTAAATGAAGGATTTTCAATGTTTTAAAAACCTGGAATTTGCTGCAGCAAAGGTACAGATCTGTACGGCTGAGTTGAGTTATCCCTTTCTCCTTCCGTCTGACATGCACAAAATGATCCAGTGGTATTGGCGCCTTCCCTAATGCAAACTGGAACCCTCAGCACAAGGCGTTTCCTTCAAGCTGGTGAGTACGGCCAAAAGACAGAGGTACGGCCCTGACAGAAAGGTACGGCCTGTCAGATCTGCATTTATTACTGTACGGACTTCACTCAAAACAATAGCAATGTCTCTGAATATGGTGCGCCCAGGTTATTGGATGATCTCTGAATGCAAAGCACTGATGAACTCTAACAATATTAATTCTTCTGAAGCTCTGTAGTTTCCTCTGAGTAAGAAAACCTCTGTGGCAATAAATCAAGTGGTATTCCACACTCTCTGAATTGCTTTCCGTTGGAGATGGCTCGTTCCCCAAGGCAAACGAACATGAAACCCTAAGTCTCAGGCTCAGACCAAAATTGATCAGTTTTCAAAACTCAATAATCACATAATGGGCTCAATTCCCAAGGCAAACCCTCAAATACATGAAAAGTGCGATTCCCTTGAAAATAGGGTTTTAATGAAATATTCATATTTTAATATTTTCACCTTTCCATAGTTCTCCACTGAATATTTAATTATTAATTAAAATATCAAACTGGCCCCTTTCCTCATGATGGCGCACCCCTCAAGGAATTCACTTTAAGTTATAATATTAAATTATAACTTTATATTATAAACGTTAATTAATTAATATTTAATCAATACGATCAAATATTAATATCTCCCTATTTCTAACCCTTCGATCCGTCTGATCGATGACTCAAGTGATTCCGATGCCGCCACGCCTAAATGCAAAATAGCAGTGGTCCCACACGCCGCCAAGAACTGCTAAAAATAGCAATTCTGCAAATGACCTCCGATCGAGCCAGAACGAAAGACAACTGATCAATCCCTGCTGACTGAAGCTGAGCCAAGCTCCGAAATGACCCCCTATCCAGTCCATCAGCCTACGAGGGTCGTATGATAGGCCAATCCTGTCGTCTGAGAGATGTCACTGAGAAGGGGACATGACATCGAATGTGTTAGTTATAGAGCTACAAGGTGAGGACTTTTTCTTGTACAGTGGCCTTCATTTGACCAAGCATGTTGTCACTGCTCTCAGACACCTCTCCAAGATTTGAAGCATTAGCGTGCTCATATTTGATGATTGTGAAAATTGGAGATATGATTGAGACAAATTTTTTTGCATCAATAAAAAGATGTCACTCTTCACCACTTCCTTCACTCTCTTCCCTTGCTCTAATGCAATGCCCCTTTTCCGATCCATTCCAACATTTTTGGAAACTCCACTTTTCTTGGAGAGCGTTAGCTTTCTCATAAAGGTTTTCTAATAGGGCAAAGAGTTCCTAGAGCCAAGATGAGTATAATGGTACCTTTTGCATGCAGATCTGACATTTTGGGAGCACTCCACACTTATTGGAGAGGTTCGTCATCCTAGGAGAGCACGGAATTTCAAAGAGACAGTTTTCATAGGTGCTTTTAGTGTTGGTGGCAAGGTCAAAAATCATATTTAACATAATTTAATATTTTCCGTAACTTTGGTGGTTGTGTGGAAAATAATTAAATTATTAAACGGTTAAATATTTAAGTTGTCAAAAAGTGGAAAATTTAAGGACAACTTATACTTAATTATTTAAAAGGGCAATTAAGAAATTTGGACGAAAAGAGGAATATTCAAATAAAACATTTAGGTTTGGATAAAAAAAGGGTTAAAAGAACAATTATTGGAAAAAATAATTCATTCTACCATTATCATTTTCCAAAAAACCCTTGTTGTAGAGCTCTGCTTTAGTATCTCTCCTTGAGGATGAAGACCCTCTCGGATTATCAAGAATTGGAGGACAAAAATCTTCTGGTTCTTACGGTTGGCTTCATACAGAGGTCAAGTTTGGATTCTATAGGTTATTGCAGGTATTGCAGATCAAGAAATGCAAAAAGAAAAACATATATTTTTATTTATTTCTACAGGTATGGTTATTTCGGAATAGATCAGAAAATTGTTATTTTAGTTGCTGGTCAAATGATTTAAGCAGCTGTACCAGTGGCTTCAAAGTGACCGTACCTTTCTGTAAGGGTGTGAGATTTAGTTTGCAAGGCATTAAAAATTAATAGCATACATCTAGTGAGCAGTGCCATCTCGTGGGTCTTCAATTTGTGCTAAGAGCTGATCAGAACAATCCAAAAAGGCACTGATAATAATAGGAGGGTGGCGACTCATCTTGTTAAGTATTTTAAAACTTGTTTAGAGACCCAGCCATACACCAAGAGGCAGGCCACACTATTCAAAAGGTCAGCAATTGAGTGGGCTGAGGGTGAGGTGGAGTTTGGGAGCTTCTGTAGTTTATTAGGGGTTGTGGGACCCTCAAGGAATGCACCTATCTTAATTTAAGGTTTACTAAAAGCCCAAAAAGAGATCACAGATCATCAGAGACATACATCCCAGCTCTTCCACCTGGCATTTAATTTTCAAGGGAGTAGACTTGGAAAAGGCGTTGGAGGTTGAGGGATATTCATTGCTTACATAGCCTCTTTGAAGGGAAAAAAAGGAAAAGATAAAGTGATTGCCAGCTGTCAATAGAAAAGAACAAAACATTCAACCTCTTCTTTCAAACCAATCGCCACCTCCAAGAGTTTAAGGGAATTCAAAGACAAAAGGAAAAGATTGCAGCATAAAAAGCCAGATCAACTGCTGTAAAGAACCGGACCAATTTTTTTTGTTTTTTGCAATGATATTACAATGAAAACACGCACCCGTTAAGGTTAGCTCAAAACCAAAACGATGTAGAAGGTAACTCTAACCAGAATGTACGCCAGGATCCCGATGTGGGCAAGGCGTGAGCATTGGTCAGAGGATCTAATGCAAATGCAAACTAAAGGGAACTCTAACCAAGAATGCGCCTGTGCAGACGAGCATATGGTCAGAGGATCAATGCATGATGAACAGAAGTAACCCTAACCAAGAATGGCGCTGAGTGATGGCGAGCATATGGTCAGAGGGTCCCTAAACTACTTAACTGAAAGTAAATAGGCGGCAAGCCAGCCTCTTCCACTTATTCAGTGGGAATTACAATAAAATCAAAGAGAAGAATTGAGAAGTGCTGACAGTACTACTGTTCAGCTTACAATGTATTAGAGAACCTGCCAGAATCACAAGATTAGAAGCTTTCAATGTAGCAACTATTTAAGAAACTTCTCCAATACTCCCAAACCCTTAAATAACAACTCCTCACTCAACTACTGAACTTTCTCAAATCTGATATGACTGTTTTTGACAGAATTAATACAGAACAGCAGCATAGTAACTTACTAAAATGCACGTATCTTGCTCCAAACTCATCCTATTGACGAGAAATCAAATGCAGATTACTCTAATGATGATGGCGCCTAAGATGCAACCCTAAAACCACCCCAAATATCCCTCATTTATTTTGCACGGATTTCAATGCATCTCCCAAATGGTACGGCCCAGCTGCAAGGGAAAATTTGTTCTATAAAATCAAAGAGACACTAATAAAATCTGGAAATGAGCTAGGATGGTCGCCCTTCATAGACAAATAGATAGATTCAATACCCAGAACGATAGCATTTTTATTTCATGAGCTATGAGTAAATCTTACATTCCTCAATGACATTCAGCAACATCAGAAATATGACAGAAAATGCAAACTAGAACTCCAAAATGCAATTACTCAACTGAAAATGCAAATCAAACCTATTACAAGCTAACCTCTCAACTAGTTGCTATCTTTCAAGCAAGAAGATGAGCCCATGCTAGGAGGTGTGCTTTCCTCGAAGCGAGTGCCTGAAGACAATTCAGCAGCATAACGATGTAGTAGACAAAAGATCCCAAATGAAGAGCTGAGGCCTGATTAAATAGACATGAGAGAATCATCTAGAAGCTACAAGAAGGGCGCCCAAAACCCTAATTTCAAATTCAACATTTCCCTCCAAAGATGGCGTCCTTTTTCACTTATTGAAATATTTCACTTTTTTTGAAATAAAAGTCAATCCCTCAAGTAGGCGTCCTTTTTCATTAAGCTCAATATTTGACTTTTAAAATATAATTTATCTCTCCATGGTGCTTTGACCCTTTAAGTCCCCTTTTTAAAAACAACTTAAAGTTGTACTGCTAGGCAAAGGGGGATATAATATTAAAATATAATATTATAATGAAAATACTTATCTCTCCAAGAAAAATGCGCCCAAGGCCAAAACTGAAGTGCCAGCTGAACCAACCGAAGAAGAAGACCAACTGAACTGAACCCAATCTGTCCACTGCTAAAAATAGAATTTACTAGAAATAGTAAATTCATGAAGTTGCTCGGAATGCCAAACTGAACATACCACTGCGAAGCTCTCTGAAAACCCAAAAAGAATCTGCAATCAGAATTCCAAACTTCAAGGAACAACCTCCTCAAAATTAAGAAACCCTAATTTCACCATTCGCGTAGCCTACGGGTCTTCGGAATAGGTCAACGGTCAACAAAAACGATCACGTCTGAGAAGGGGACATTACAACCGCCCAGCCTATCAAAGGAAACATGGGAAATTATTCCAGGTTTTTTATATTATGTGAATTGCATCAAATTTTATTTGAATAATATTTCAATAGTATTTGTCAGAATATTTAACTCATAGAAATAATAAATTCCAACTAGTATTCATTTATTTAAATATTGCAAAACAAAAAAGAAATATTTCGGGAATTGCTGGAACTTTTGTAAAAGGTACATTTCATCTGACTTAGATTGGGCCATTGATTCCACTCTTGTGTCATGACCATTAGTTGCAATGTTTGTTGCATCTTCTCCAAGAGAGTGAATGACACATACTTGGTCTCTATAGGTTTTAGAAATTCCTTTCTGGAGAAGGTTTGGAATAGTGCAGGTGGTGGTTGCAGATAAACATTTGCACATCTTTTGCATCTAGAACCACTTATTTGATCCAGTCTATTTTTCCCATGTCCTTGAGTTCATTGTTCATGGCATGCACACAACAAAGAGTTCACCATATATGTTTATAGGCTGCTTCAACCAACTTCCTTGCTGCTTTGCACACACAGGCTGCATCTGTCACGACCTGCACTACACCCTCAGTGCCATCATCCCTAAGGACTTGAAATTGATAATCGGTATCCTTGTGGTGCACTGAACAATCAGATTCAGAAGTAATATCCTTGTGGTGCTGTCTGGTCTGAATTTTTGAAACCTTACAGAAGGAATATCATGCCGTAAATTTCTGAATTGAACCTCATATGGGATGAGTCACACAACACTTCTTGATGAAGTAAGGATATTTTCATACAATTATTCTCTTTGTGGATATATCATAAATTGTCAGAAATTAATGAGAGGAAGGATGGTTATTAAACTTATAGTTTAGAAGTAGGCCGATCTTGATTGAAAAGATCTATTCTGAAGTGTCTTATCCAAATTATTAGGTCAAAGTCTGATCAGGATCAATATATTAGCAATGAAAGAAGATACAATATATTAAAACTATGTTAACATACTTCGAAAAACTGCTGATATAAAGCCCTGTAACTATCCACATAATATAATCCACATTCAAGCTGAAAGTAACTGAACAATAGACGTCATTGTATCAAATAGATGAAAAGAAATCTGGAAAAGATGGAAATAGTCACCTCTTCCCATCAGTGGAGTGAACTATTTCCACACAGTTACTTTACTGTCATGGCTCATTTTCATCATTTGAAGTCAGTTGAAAAATCTGTGCAGGGAACAGCTAATCAGGGATTTGAACATTAGCTTTTCCAACATAAGATGAAGACTGTTGGGACGTACAGTCTCAAGCTTTGAGAATCTCAGCTACCTTGTGTATATTTGTTTTATGTTTACTCTTGATATGCCCTTTGTCAGGGGTGGTCTCTTGTATATTTTCTTTTATAGTAATCCTTGCCAAATTTTTGCTTACATTCCATTAGGACTGATACAAGCCACTTGTACTTTATATAATTCACTCTCTTTAGGTTTCTGCTTTCATTCTTTCAATTATACCTCTATTGTTCTGCAGGCACCTTCATTAAGCTCATTGCAAAACCAAGCATTTCCACTTTAGGGTGAAGGGGATTGGCATTTGACTTCTCTAAAGTAGCAGGGCCTCACAAAATTCCTTTTCTCTTCTCAATCTTAGAGAATATGATTCGCTGTTCTTTTTATTAGCTCTGGCACTTGCTTCTTCATATTTAGGCCTTTGCTTGGATGACTCTCCCTGTTAAATAGGGATCTTCTGTTTCTCTCCATTCCCCTGCATATTAGCCTCAATTTCACAGGGTCCATCAATGCTGCAGAATGGGAGCTTCCAAGGGGAATGTAATTTAGTTGAGGCTTATCTCTGAGTGAGAACTGAAGAGGATTCAGGCGAAGCTGGAGTTTGGTGGCACAGTTTGCTAAATATTGACAAAGGAAACACCAAAAATAAGCCAAGAATAAGATTAAGTCTCAGCTTTAAAGAATTAAATTTGATTCTGCCCCAAAAGAGAGAACTCCTGAGAGACAGAGCAATTATGGGTGGTAGGATGCTTGAGAGAGAAGAAAGGTGAATTCAACATTAAGTGGAGTTTAAGAGATTACGGAGCTAAAACCCCTTATATTAACTTATGTCAGGAAATCTCTACTGTTCCAATGCCATTGCAACTGAAAATGTACGCAAAGTGAGATCTATGAAATAAGAAGCCACGACTAGGATCTGTTTGCTGTACTGGTAATAGGAATCAGAATGCTTGTCAAGGAGATGTTTGGTTAAGCACCATCTTGAGTCACAGTTAACCCAACTGCAATTTTTGTAACCCAAATAAAGTCTGAAATTTAAAATAGAAGCATTTGAAGTTTGAACTAAACCATATATGGAATGGAGATAGGAAGACAAATACAACAAATGCTTCCCACATTTAAATATTGGTACCATCTTAGTGCGTGTATTGTAGTCATAGTGTTTAAACTCAAAGTTTGGCATCCTATTATCACAGAAAGAATGAGCTTGTTATCTGGGACCTGCTTGTCACTAATTTAACACCTTTTTAGTGAGTGATCAGCAGTCTTCTTTAATCTTCTGGTATGCGAGATTGATAGAGGAGTTGAGTAAGCTGTTATACTCTTGATGATTATCTGAATCTGCTAACATTTTCTAACCATCTCCATCTCTATCATCAGAAACCCTTTCTATCCATTCCCTACAAAAACCAAATTTCTGCATAATTTTCATAAAAAACCTTTAGTCAACCTTGTTATACGCTTTATATCTAATTTAACTACTAACCCTTTCTCTTTCTTTGTGTGTACTAAATGTAAGACTTCATGAGTAATGATTATTCCATCCAAAATATCTCTATCTAGAACAAAACTACTATGTTCCTTGAAAAGTAATTTAGGAAGAAAATAAGTTTCAATCTATTGGCCATTGCTTTAGAAATGATTTTGTATATTGTATTAAAGAATGAAATGGGTCAATAATCTGCTTTTTGGGACAAAAGCGATGAAATATTGTTGAAGTCTTTCAACATGGTTGTGTGTTTTCTAGATTCATCCACTCTCTCACATGTCCTTGTCTACCATACGCCAGCACTAAAAGAAGTTCGTTGGAAAGCTGTGTGGGCCTGATGGCTTGTTTGGATGAAGTTGTGAAACAACAAATCTCATCTTCTAAAAAGGGGCTATGAACATTTTGTTTTGTTAATCAGTGACAAGTCTTTGAATGTTGTTGAGTAAATCACTCTGGTGAATTAAGAGCCCCTGTGGTTGCTTAAAATTTCTTTGAAAAAGTGGGCAGCTTCCTTGTTGATTTCTTTAGAATTTTCAAGCTTTTTGCCATCTATCGTAAATATGGATGATCTTGTTTATACTTATCCTTGCTTTGACAGAGTTATAGAAGAATTTTGTATTTTTTGTTGCCATCCTTAAGCCAATACTCCATCAGTTTTTGTTTCCAATATATCTCTTTACGAGCCATATTATTTAGCATGTTTTTTCATAAGGGATTTCCCTTTGTGGTATGCATCTTGATCCATGCCTTTCAAGAAGATTTCTATATTAGTCAACTCAGTCTCTGTTATTGCAGTCTGCTGCTTTTTCTTTAAAGATGCTTTTGAAGTGCTGTCTTGTCCATTGTTGCAGGCATAACTTTATGTATGATAGCTTCTTGAATAAAGTGCACATGTTCATTCCTTTTGTTAAAGGAGCATTCATCCAGCAATTTTTGATGAGATCCATGAGGCCAGATCTTAGAACTACATATTCTCAAATTTGAATGGACTTCAACATGGTTGCCAATCTTTAATGATAAGGAGAGTTTGATTGGATAATGATCTGATCCCAATAAAGGGAGGATCAAGCATTTGGTTAGGAAGGAAGATGATCTGATCCTAATAAAGGGAGGATCAAGCATTTGGTTAGGAAGGAAGAATTTAGTCATTTGTCATTACACAAGAATCGATGTAGTCTTTCAGCTGTAATTGAAACCAAGCCTCTAGTTAGTCCAAGTATAAGAGGCATTTTTTGGGATGATATCAATTAAATTGTTGGAGTCCACAAAAGCTGAGAAGTTATTTTGAGATGAGTAATCTAGGACAAGCCACCTTTCTTATTAGAGTTGCCCAAGATTGCATTAAAATCTCCCCAAATGATGATACATTCAATTGAAAGAGATGAAAGAATCATTGAGATTTGGTCCCAAACTCTTTGTTTAAGCATGGAACCAATTGTATCATAAACATTAATAATAATGAAACAAAGATTGAGTATGAATCTTACAGCCTTATAGACTTGCTAGTTTTTCTTTGCCCCTCGTGATTGCCCTAAGCTTCATTTGCATCCAAAATTCGCCCTTCCAGAATATCCATTCCTTTAATAGAATTCATAATAATGAAACAAAGATTGGGTATGAAGCTTACAACCTTACAAACTTGCTAGTTTTTCCTTGCCCCTAGTAATCCCCCCAAGCTTCATTGCATCCACAAAGTTGCCTTTCCAGAATTTTCATTCCCTTAATAGAATTCCAACTTCCTTTTGGTTTGATTTGGATTCTTGCATGATAATTATGTTTGCCTTGGACAAAAATATATGATGATTAATCAAGAATCTTTTGTTAGGGGCATTTAATTGCCTAACATTCCAAGAGACAAATTTCATTTCTCTTTGGTAAGAGTGGTTGCCTTCCTAGATCTCAAATTCACCTCTGCTAGTTTCAATTGCATGCCTAAGGAGGCTTCCATAGTGTGGTGGAACTTATTGGGAATTTGTGCCTTGTTTTTGGCCTCTACAATTAACATTGGCTTTCATTGACTTCAACTGACAAGGAGTTTTGATTTCCAAAAGGTTAATTTTCATCTTCAGCCATAATCTCCTCATTTATCACTTCTAGTTTTTCTTCATTTGGAGCATCACCTCTTTAGTCTCTACATTCTTCTTGAAGGGTTTCAGAATTGCTGATTTTTTGGTTTTAATGCTGAATTCGATCATTTCCCTTTTGAAATTTGAACACTTCTCTGAAGCTTATGGCTTAGCATTTTTCTCTTTATCTATGGGTGTAGGAATTTCATTTTCCTTATCTTTTTCGCTTGTGGATGTGATCAACAATTCATTATTATTTGAAAGACCTAACAAATTGCCTTTGTTTTTTAGTGACCTTTCCCCTATTTCTTTTGTTGTGTGACCATCTCTGATTTAGTGCCCTAGCTTAAATCTTTTTTTGCTAGGGATTTGAGGGCCTTCCATTACAATTTGTTGGATCCAAGAACTTGAGGCTGATTTCAGTTCAATCTTCTTAGGGACTGATCTAGATAGATCAATATATAATTAGATTCCTACATCTCTTTCCAATGCATTTTGATCTGCTTTGATGAAGGATCCCTATGAATTACCAATTGTGGCTAGAATTGAGGGTTTCCATCTATGTTACATGGGGACGCGTCCCCTGCTCCAGAAGGGACCGTCCTTGTCCCCAGCCATCCCTGAGACGAGGGGACGCAAAGGGGACGTCCCTGAACTAGGAAAATCAATAGGAAACGGCCAGAAACATCCCCATCCGTTTGGGGATGGCTGGGGGACATTGGGGATGTCCCTCGCCGTCCCCAAATAGACGGACACTTCAGCAGCAAAATAACATAAAAAACTAATGCTTTTATGGTTCTTTGATGCAGATTTGCATATATTTTGTGTACGTTACTGTATATTTTCTGTTTGTATCTGTTTGTATCAGATTTACATATATTTTGTGTGTATGGTACTATATGTTTTTTGTGCATGTTACTGTATTCCTTGTGTGTCTTCAATGTGTGAGTAGCTTTCTACCCTGCTTTTCTATCTAGAAGCCATTGGAGTACTTTGAAGAATGTTATAGCCCTAAGAAATTTGAGGTTTCCCCACTGCACGCTTGTTTGTTGGAGCTCTTTTGGATAAAATACCTGTGCACTTTTAGTTACCAATGTTAGGAAGCATACTTCTCGATCCATCTTCAGAGTAATTTGCTTTGTGTGTCAAGAGTAGTTTGAATAACTAAGAAGCATAAGCATCCAAGGCTAAGAAGTTATGTACTCTACCTAAGAGATTTGCACTATTGGGGTTTTCTTGTTTGTGTTACTTTTGAACCATGGTTTTATTGTTGTTTGAGACTACTGTTGTAATGCTTTATTGGCATTTATTATGCTGTTATACTACTGCTCTCATGATTTATTTACATATTGATATTGTTGTTATCAGTTATTGACATATCTCTCTCTTTCCCTCTCTCTCTATAATATATTAATAAATTTTGAAAAAATCATATATATATATATATAAATTTGTATATCGATGTCCCCTGTTGTCCCCTAAAAATGGCCCCCCAGGGGACGTCTCAGAAACACGTCCCTTGCCGTCCCCCCGTTCTCGTCCCCGAAATGCCGTGGAACATAGGTTCCCATTACTCTATAGGGGGACTAAACAATTTAACCCACATTGGAGTTTTTGAAATAATGTGTAGTAGGGTTGATATTTTCCTCCCACTCCTACAAGTAGAAGCCTACTCCATCCATCATCCAAGTGCTTCTACAAAGGAATTCTCTTTTCTTTTATTGGCCAGGGCATTCAATCATAAAGAAAATTTTGGGTAGAGGCTCAAGCCTTGCCTCTGTTGGTGTTTCAATTAGCACCTCTGGAGTGCTTATTGGAAACGGACAGCTATGCACAGTGCGTGATGACTGCTCTTCAAATTATGGAGGGGAAGCTCCCTATTGTTTGTTGATGTTTGCGTAAAAGTAAAACGGACTAAGTGTTCCTATCTTTTTTACTCAGTGGGCAGAACACAAGGGTGCATAAACACAATGCACTGTGGCTAAGGTTTTCTCTGGTTTCTGCAGATCTTAGCTACAACTAAACTAGATTTTAATCTATCCTATCACCTCAAGGTAAACAGAGCATGAGGGCATAGGGGCAGGAATGGATTGGTTGGATTGCTTGGTCTGATCGTCTTTCAAAATGCGTCTAAGGCTCTGAACTCTTAGATTTACGTTGGAATAAGGATTTATGCAAGTAATCACTCTTACGGTAAGATGAATCTCAGACTTGCCAAGGAGGAGAAACCCCTTTCTGAGGTATAGGCTAGGATACAACTCACTAGAAACAACAAATTACGATGAATTGGCTAACAGGATTCTCGAGGAGGTGACGACACCTATCCAAAGTGTAGGCTGAAAAGCAGATCATTACATGACATCAAACGACAATCATTAACAACAAAATACCCAAGGAGGTGACGACACCTGTCCAAGGGGGAGATTGAAACAATAGATTGCAAGAACAAGACGTTGAAAGAACTCAAATCTTTAGATCAAATTGCATGTTCCTTTTGATTTCTTTCTTCAAACTTTCTCAACGAATTACAAAGGTTTGGGATACCAAAGGTATGAAATCATACACAATTGCTTATCAAACCGAACAACTCTCATCCAAGAGTGAACAAATATGCACTTGCAAGCTTGTGGCAACAATGTCGCAACAATTTTGCGTAGTAAATAAAGGTTCCAAAATAATGAGCAAAGGCTCTTATTTATAGAAACTCAAAGGAGTAGGCAACCCTAAAATCTCTTTGAGTTAACAATCAGTTCTTGTGAATCAGCAAGATTTATTCCTATGTCTAAAAGTAGGTGAGCAAGTAGTTAACTGGAAATCTACTTCAGTTAATTGAAACTAAACTAAAAGTGAACTTAAATTACAAAATGTGCCTCCAAAATAGAGATCCACAATTAGTGGAGATCTGAGATAGACGTCCATAATTGGTGGGATTTGACATGCATGATCAGTGGGACATGGAGTTAACTTGGAATGAGGCATCAAGTTAACTCCCGTCGCCATTAATGCTATTTTGAAGGGTAGGACGTCCTAAGTGGGTGCTTTACACCTCACCACCTCCGGTCAACAGTGCCTCAATCCAGTCGTTGACTTCTTCTACCTCTGGACAATTAATGCTTTGTAGGATGATCACGTGGCGTTTCAACATCTCTTCACCATTTGCAAGCTGCTACTGATATTCTATGCACTTTGTAGTTGCGTCATCTAGCTTGGTGGACATGGCTGCAACCTTACTCAACTTGCAACCATTAGGGTTATCGTAAAAAGTGCCACAAATGACATCCTGGAACTGTTTCTGCACTGCGCCTAGCTCAATGTATGCACCTCCCTTATGTTGATAAAGGCAAGGGGTAGATATTACCAACGTTCTTGCGAAGTTGATAACACCTGCCACAATTTGTCGGTACTCGATCAATTCCATAGAATTGGCATCATAGGCTTTGACCTTGTATGCCAACTATTCTTTCCAAGCGAAAAGATGTCGCTTGTTCTCTATAGTGGTAACTGATTGGTACGCCAGTTGTAAATCTGTGACCGTGATCTCATCCCCAGGCCTCTTCTCTGCTGTCTTTTGCTCTGATTGCTGAATCTCTGTGCAGAGTTCATGAGCTCTGTTTCTCAACTGGTATAGTGCTGCCAGTATACACCGTCCTTTGATGACAAATTCTTCCACTTGATTCCTCAAGTGTTTTCGATATAAGATCAATTGGTAGTGATTTTGCTCTGCGGGGAGGTCAAGTATCTCTTGTGGCAAAGCAAAGATGTTTGGCGTACTGTGCATCAAGCTAGATATTTATAGTCTCAACTGCTGGTTTTCAGCCTTTAAGGCTGATTTGTCTTTGCCGTCCTTAGCCATTCTTTCTTGAACACTCATTGATGCAATTCTAAGAAGATTTGCCTCCACCTTACGAGTGGTCTTACCGAGGTTAACCTTCGACAATGTGAAGTCATTAACCTCTACCCCTTGTGCATTCTTGTCCTCAGGTGGTGCAGCTGTCTCTATGACAACTTCATTGTCATCATTCCTTCCTATGTGAACTTGCTTCTTAGCTTTTTTACTGGTATGTCTTGAGGGACGTGGTCAAATTCCATGAAGTCAAGCTGATAGGATGGCCTTTCTCTCTTCCTTCCATGGAGGCTCTCAAGCCAAGATGAATCTTGACTAGCCTGGCTGGAAGAAAGAATGTTAGGCCCTTGAATGCCTGACGAATGAGATTGTGCTTTAGTATCTCGTGGTGGAGAGTCCAAGTCAATGGGGATTGGTGACTGATGCGATGGTGGTGAAGTAGGAGGTTTGTTTCCACTACTGGCACTATATCAGTTGCAGTTGCTTCCATCATAGGTTCTGTCCCAACTGTGATTGTCTCAATCACTGGCTCAACTGCAATTGTTTCCATGGCTGTCTCAGGTATGATTGTGGCTGTCTCCACATGTACCTCTTGCTGATTTGTGTCAGCAATCTGTGTTCTTCCCCTTGTGTGTCTTGACATTCTCATTCCTTTGGGAGGGTTACTCCATTGCTTCTGTCTAGGCTTTTTCCTTGATGTGGAAGGTAGTGAAGGATGAATCGGTGGCGGCTTTGTGCGGGGAATTACTACCTTCCTTGTCTTCTTGCTATCCAAGTAGAGTTTGTTGTTTCTTGCAACCCTACTTGTCCTTTCCTCTATGGAAGCACTTTCCTTTGCGTAATAGTGCACTTTTCCAAGTGGTTGCGAGTCCACTTGATCTACGAAGAATGTAGGGAGAATAACCTCCCCATCATCATCAGATAGGCCTTGCACGTCCTCTGACATGAAGTTAGCAATTTGTGGAAGCTTAAACCGGCTGTAGTTCCGTCTTTGTACATCGAACTCATCTTCACAATTGACCCAATAGTCCTCCATGGAAGACTTGTGTGAAGATTTTTGCTCAAGGTGTGTTGCATAGTGACCTTGCGGATCATACGATCGTCTCTCGATGAAGTATTTGAGATTAAGTCTCACCATTTTGTGGTCTATGGTCTTGGTATCAACTACTGTCTTGCACTTGTACAATCCCATCTCAAAAGGAAATCTCGCAGCCATTTTGCGCTTGAGGTGCAGATGAAAATGAACTTTGGACAATTGCCACAAGAATTCCATGAAAACCACCCTATCTTAAGGATAGCAAGGCAACATGGCAGGATGATCGCTGTATCCATATACACATAGGTAAGTGAAGGCGGAGAATTGGATGAACCAATCCACCTAGTCCGCCATTGCCTCCTTGGTTGCTGTTGATATGCGTATATTCATCTCATGGTCGAGGTCTCTGATAGTGTGCATTATGAAGAGATCATTCATCTGCTTGAAATGTCTGTTTGCTTGAGTGAACTCAAGACGCGGGAAATGCTCATGGACTTTTTGCACACCTAAGGTTCCCATAGTGTTTAATGCTTTGAATTGGCCTTGGAAGGCTATCAGGTATACAAGATATGAGCACATGTGGAACCTGTGAGCCTCTAAGAACCCGATCATTTGCTTGTGGAGTGTATCACTAATGAGGGCAGGCCAGTCATAATGCTCTCTTTTGCTTACAATTTTAGCGATGATGTAGCACATCCACGACTGAAATTGGTTTCCCTCTTGTCCAGTGATATGGTTGAGTAACATGATCATCACCGCATACTCATCTCGGAGCTCTCCACGCCCTACATTCTTGGGCAAGTTGACCTTTTTAGTTTTTAACCATTTCTCTACCATTCTCTTCTGGCACTTATCTTTTGATACTTCGAATTCCTTCTCGCATTCTCTCACAGATATGACTACATTCGTTCGATATGGTGGAATAGCAAAGCATTTTTCAACATCCTTAGGCTTAAGACTACATACTACTCGCCCATCCACTGATCGGATTTCTCGTGTGGTAGGGTTATAATGCCTAATGCAAGCAATTTCCAATCCTTTCGAGTCGACCTTTGGGTTCACTTGATGCAGGTTGGTTTCGATTGTTTTCAGAAAATCATGAACCAAGACCGTTTTGGTCTTGTAATTGACTTGTGAGAATTGCATTCTGAAAAACTTAGAGATCAACTGTGCACACGATGTTGTTCAGACAACTACTGAAAAACCCCTGAAAATAACACCCGTTGAGAAGTATTTTTTCGGAAAACATATGACACATGGGTTTTGTTTGCGCTTCAATGCTGAACAAACCCAATTCGTTTGATTTTCAAATCTAGACTTTTTCGGAAAATTCCCTAAAAATAGG
>VDFB02044529.1:0-12503 GCA_007258455.2 Sequoia sempervirens | reverse complement strand
TTTGATACTTCTGATAATATAAGTTCATTGTGCCTATGAAATTTGACCAATCTTTGGAGGTGAGTGGCATCGAGCTCTTTAATGAGTTTCTTAGGAATTATTGAGAATTCTGGACAGCAGAAATCCCCAACACAACCATTATTTAAGATTAACGGAAATTGAGGGAAAATTTTTGTTTAATCTTTGATATGTGGTGTTGGATAAAGAAGAAATATAGAAGCATAACATGAGTGTTTGCAGTGCCTTGTAAAATAATTAAGAGTTGTTATAGAATGTTTATGAGTCTTTACAACATGAAACATATAGGGATATCCATTAGAAGTTTCATATATATATTTTGTGTATATAGGCTATATTAGGATCTGTTATATTGTATTTCATTGCTTTTAGCTTCAATGTTTATAGTTTATACTTTACTTTTATTTAGCAATTACAATGCTAGTATCTTGTTATAGTTGTCTTCAATTATTTTTTTATGTACTAATTTATTTGTTATGGCTCTGCAAATGTGTTGTTATGTTATCATCATTACTTAACTGTTTTTACTTGTGATTGAAATTTGGAAGGGCTAATTCTATTTTTTGGACTCGAGCTTTGAACATTCCTTGTTCCCAGTCTTTCGTTTTCCCGCCTCAACTGCCAATACAGGATGGTGATGACTGTCAATTACATGGAAATCATACTCAAGTGTTAGAGTCAACTGACAATGTTTGTTCTTCTGGAACTTGTAAGTATACCAAACATAGTTGCAAGCTATGCCAGAGTATTCAAATCTGCCTTTAAAGAAAGTTTGGATATCATTGATTTAAAAAAAGCTCTTAGAAAATGTCAATCTTTTTATATTATTTATGCCCATCTTTAATCTTTATATAACTTTTTGTGTTTCAATTT
This sequence comes from Sequoia sempervirens, assembly GCA_007258455.2. NCBI lineage: Eukaryota > Viridiplantae > Streptophyta > Pinopsida > Cupressales > Cupressaceae > Sequoia > Sequoia sempervirens. The sequence goes on along the minus strand of VDFB02044529.1, from coordinate 11,612 downwards.
TGTAATATCATTTTTCAGTTAATTATAATTTCATCTCTGTTTCCATCTGTGATGAAATGCATGACGTCTCTACAAAATACTATGATCTAATGGCGAATGCAGTGATCAACTATGTCTTGATATTTTTCCATACTTGAATGTTGATTATTTATTTTCTTTTTATTCTAAAACATGAAAGCTTAAAAAAACCTGTGTATTTCTGTCTGTTTGGGTGTATCATAGATATTTTCAGATTTGTTTTCATTGCTGACGATATTTTAATTTTTATCCTAAATCAAATTTTAGTCCGATTCCAAACTAGCTGACTATAAGTTGCATTTGGTGTTTTAAATATTACCTTTGTCTAATCTGGAGGAACCCTGAAGAATTTAGATGGTCGTTTTATGATATTGATGATTGAAAAATCATAGTTTTTTTTATATTCAGAGTTTGACTCTCAGTGAAAAAAGTTAAGCTTAAATTTATCCCAATTCTTTTGACAGGCCATCTTTCAAGTAGTGGAGGTTTTGCAGAAAATATACCAATATCTGAGCAATCAACCACTGTTTGGGTTGAAGGACTGGTCCCAGGAATCGACTTTTGTAACCATGGTATTTCCATCCTTGAGCTATTTGATGTTTATATTCAAAGCTTATGGACTTATTAATGAAGTTTGTTTATAACTTTATGTTGTGTGTTTCGATTCTATCTAGTTTTAATGGGGTTCACAGTGGAAAAAAATGTGCTATGGCTTTTGTAGCAAATTTTACCTATTTTAGGTCAGGATGGAGCATTTTAATGGGGTTCACATTGAAAAAAAATTGTGCCATAGCTTTTGTAGCAAATTTTACCTATTTTAGGTAAGGATGGAGCAAAGTGGTGGTTTCATCTATGAATTTTATGTTCATGGATTTTCTTTTGGACAGTGATGCAAGGGATTATGCCCAAAGGACCCATAGTTAAATATTAAGGTTAAGATAGATTCTTTGAACAATATTTTCAGGATTAGTCGGTGGTTGAATTTATTAGATAATTATGACTGTAGTCTTCGCTCCTCTGTTTAAGTTAGATGTAGCAGCAGGATCAATAGTGTCTTGCTTTGGCCACGTGGATCCTCTTAATTAATTACTTGGATTTTTTGTTTGGCAACCTGTTGGAAGGCTGGGAGACTGGTTTATGAATTTCTGTTTATTTGTTTTCATTTTGATGATCAACATATTAAGAAGCTAAAAACTCCTACTCTCTTTTCCAAAAGTAAAATAAAAATCATCACTATCATTAAATATATAATTTTCAAAACAAAACAGACTATAGCATTCGCTATAAATGTACAAGAAAATAAACTCTCATTTGCAAATTGAAGGAAGCCGAGCACAGGGTTGTAGGTATGGAGTCCCAAGCTGATCTGATGATGAAAACCCTCGATCAGGACAGAGTCTACAGGTGTGGAAGATCACCCAAGGTCTCTTATTTGGAGGGCTTCACACAGAGATCATCATCTAAGCATTCGCATCTTTACTTTGAAGTTTCATTCAGCATTTTCAGTTTACATCAGCAGATTAGTATAAGGCAAAGGTCATTTCCGACAGTTGCATGATCCCTACTTGGCATGTTCCGGGTACGAATCATTTGTAATCTTTGAATCATTAATAAAATCTGGTTATTTATTTCTTGCATCTATTTTGGAAATTGGTTTATTTGCAAACTTCTATATGATCTGTATTGTTGATGATAATAGCAGCATCGGTCATAACTTCCAGATCAGATCGCACAAGTAAACAATTAAATCATAGCCTATTGGCTATTTAATTGTTAAGTTCGATATTCTTGATTGGCCACATCTTTTATTAAATGATAATTAAACATTGGCTAATGCTTATTAAATGAAGAGGTACGATTTTCATTGAGGCCGACCTCTTACTCCATTGAATGCGACTCCTCCAAATTGGCGCGATTTTTTATGAAGAGACATATCTTATTACTTGTTGGAGGCCGACTTGATCACACTCGTCTTCTCTCCTTGTTTGTATATATATTCAATGGTCCTCTCATTGTTGATCATTCAGTTTTACACACATTCATATATACCAAGTGCGAGATAGTAAGAAGTTATTCAAGTGCAGATTGTTACATTGATAGAAGGCTGAGTACTATCACTGAGATTCACATCTTTCTATTGCTGTGATTGCATCAGTCTGTGGTGCATATTATTAGGCTTTCATATCGGCCTCATTGTAAAGGAGTTTTTCTTTTGAGATCCAATACATAAGTGATATATTGTTGCTGGGTTTTTCTCCCTCAAGAGGAGGGTTTTCCCAGGGTATCTGCTGTGTTCTGTGTCTGATTTTGAATTAATTTCTGTGCATTAAATCCGATCTTTAAAATTTACATGGTATCAGGGCGGATTTGAGAGGATCGTGATCAGATTTGTTTCTAAACAGCGATACTCTATTCTCTCCTTCATATTTCTTTGTTCATTTTCTACATTAGTCAAGATGGTGAACGGTTTGAAGATTGAGGATAGACTCGAGGGAGCATCAAACTTCACATCATGGAGATTTAGGATCATGCTTACCTTGCATGAAAATGACTTGGGTGAGTTTGTGGTGTCTAGTGTTCCTGAACCTGAGGAGGAAGAAGAGAAGTTGCAGTGGGTCAAGAAAGATATTAAGGCAATGAAGATATTGGTTGACTCCGTCAAGGATCATATTGTTCCTATCGTCTCTAAGTTGAAGACAACAAGAGACATGTTCAAAACATTGGAAGAAATGTACGAAATCAACAATACCACTCCTGTAATCAAGCAACAACTTGATCATGTGAAGATGGCTAAAGAAGAATTTAGTGATTGCATACTTATGAGGATTTCAGATTTGTAGATCAGCTCGACAACGTAAGCATATGGTTGATGACAAGACTTGACTATGCTTGCTCTCAATGGCTCACCTTTTGTCTTGGGAATCTATGTAATCAAGTAAAGATGAAAATTGCCTAAGTTTGATCGCCAATCGATTACCCAAGAAGAATCAAGGTTGGTGGCAAGAGGCGCGGTCAAGTTCAAAGAATGAAGACATTCATGTTCTTCTCAGCAAGCTCAAAGAAGAAAGGAAAAATATGGAAGGAAAGGTTCTTCAAGAGGAATCAGGATAAGGAAATGATGATGCACCTCCTTCAAGAAGAAGAGAGACATGTGTCCAAAATTCAATGCTTTAGGTGTGATAAGTTTCAAATTTTGCTGCTACTGTCCAATCCAATCTAAGCACAGTCACCATTGTTATTGATGATGTTTTCTCCACAAAAAAGGATCTAAGTGAATATTTTGCCCTACTCTGTGGGTACTGTCAAACAAGAAAATTCCTTCCTCGGTTCACCAACACTTAGTTAACGATGCTGGTGTGCTTCAATACTCACCGGTTTTAAGTGAGCACGGTCAAGTTTGGTGAGAGTTCTTTCAACAAGTTATCATTGGAGAAGATGCTAGCTACTCTTTGAAAGGAATTGGGACCTCTACACTCCATTTGGATTCCGGAATCACACTTCAATTGAGCAATGTTCTTTATGTTCCAGGAATCAAGCGTAGTCTCATTTCAATTTCAGCCCTAGAAGATAAAGGATATCAAGTTGCCTTCTCTAAAGGAAAAGTACTTGTGTGGATGGAGAATTCTAGCTTCAAGGATGCTCAAGTAATTGGAGTTAGACATGAAATTCTTTACAGGCTTTGCACGCATCCTCTACAAGCATTGGTCCATGATTCTTCAAGTCTATGTGATCTTTGGCATCGGAGATTGGCCTCACCCACTTCCGAGCCTACCATCATGGGAGAGATAAAGCTTGAGCCTTCCAAGTTCACCATAATAAAGGCATTTGCAAGGGTTGTGCTCGGTAAGAATATAAAACTCAAGTTTATAGTAGGAGAGATCTAAGTGTGCTTTAAATCTTATTCATTCGGGATGACAGGGAACTTATGTTCCGTTTCTGCCTCGAAAGTGGATTCTTGTATTATGTTCTTTTTATTGATGACCACTCTAGGAAGACTTGGATTTATTTTTTGAAAACTAAAGAGTCTGAGGAAGTGTTAGACAAGTGTAAGGAATATAAAGCCTTGGTAGAAAATCTTTCTGGAAAAAGAATTAAGGTCCCCAGATCTGATAATGGTGGAGAATACACCTCTAGCAGCTTTCGGAATTTTTGTATTGATGTAGGGATTAAGAGGGAGTTCTGTGTCCCCTATGATCCTCAACAGAATGGTGTTGTGGAAAGAAAGAACAGGACGATCGTGGAAGCAGCAAAGGCCATGATCCATGATCAAGATTTGCAAACCTTCTTATGGGTAGAAGCTTCCAGGACAACTATATATGTACAAAACAAAAGTCCTCATAAGGTCTTGGAGAATATGACTCTGGAAGAAGCCTTTACAGGGAAGAAGCCCGAAGTCAGTCATTTGAGGATCTTTGAATGTCCTGTCTATGTTCATGTTCCAAAAGAGAAGAGATCTAAGTTGGAGCCTTCTGGCAAGAAGGGAATCTTTGTGGGCTACAACGAGACTTCAAAAGCCTACAAAATATACATTCATGGGCAGAAATTGATTGAGATCAGTAGAGATGTCACATTCGAGGAAGATGTTGCATTCAGGAGATCCAGGGGCATTCATATGGAGATCGATAATGAAGAGTCTCCTCAGGATATGGAAGTTGACCATACTCCCAGATTCTGTGAGACATCAACTAAAAAGAAGATATTGATCCTGTTGGAACCCTTGAACCTATTGATGGGCTTCCCACTGGACATTGTTATTGGGAGAAAAGAGACCTCTATGGGCTAGGTACTATGCAAGAGGTCAAAGCCAGGTGTTCTAGAGGCAATATTCAAAGAAAGTGCAAAGGCCACATAAGTTCTCCAAGCAGTGTTGCCTTAATATCGACATAGAACTGAAGCCTACCTGTTGAGAAGCATCTAGTCATCAGGTTTGAGAGATGCTGCGGCGTGAGTATCGGCCAATTTTAAAAATGATGTTTGGGAGATTGTTCCTAGACCTCGGGGAAGTTCTGTATGCATCTTCTAAATGGGTTTCAAGATCAAGTGCGTCAGCAGATGGGAGCATTGAGAAGTACAGAAAGATTTGTGGTCATGGGTTTTCTTCGTGAGTGGATTATGAAGAACACGTTCTCGCTGCTCGCTATGATTCTCTGGCTGAACTATCATTGCTATTGCCGCATCTAGAGGATGGAAGCATTCACCCGAGCGGATCGGAAGACAACTTTTTCAATGGAGGATTGAGGAAGAGTTAATATAGAGTAAACTACGGATTTGAGGTTCATGGGAAGGAGTCACATACGGTAAGTTGAAGAAGGCCTTGTATGGTCTTAAGTGTACAGGCATGGCACGCAAAGGATTGATCGGCACTCATCAAGCTTGGGCTTTTTGAAATGATGTCACTCAAATTTGGCAGTAATCAATGTGAAGCATTAATTCTCGGTTTATATAGTTGATGATTTGAATCTTACCGGAGAAGACTTATTCTCTTGAGTGTAAGAAGGAGTTGAATCTTTTGGAATTTGAGATGAAGGGACCTTGTTCCATAGCATTACTTCCTTGGCTTAAAGTCCGCGAAACTGAAGAGATGGTTCAAAGTCAAGGGAAGTGCCACCATTGATATACTTAAGAGATTTGGTATGATGGATTGCAAATCATGTCTACACCTATGGAGATCAACCTACATAAATTAAAGGAGGTTGTAGCTAGTTCAAACTTAGTGGATCCTACATTGTACAGACAACTGATTGGGTCCTTGATGTATCTAGTTAACACTAGACCTGATATTTGTTATGCAAAGGAGTGCAAAATAAACATATCCTAAGATACTTATGCAATGGATATGGGTTGAAGTATACTCAAATGTACTTGGAGTTACATGATATATCGACTGACAAAAAAAAGTCCTGCATCACATAACTGCTGCTTCCGCTTACCCCGCTTATGACATCCCGGTGCAAAGAAAGTAGTCATTCCAGAAGTAATATACCTACAGGCGTAATATATTGCAGCCAGGCGGCAGCTCGAGAAGTTGGTGGTCAGTAAGCCTTGTCGATTGTTTGACAATCAATGGTTTTACTCATTCATTGTGATAATTAGAGCTATGCAAGAAGCTTTCTCAATAATCCAAGCGTTCCATGACGCAACCAAGCATGTTGAGACTGGCACCACTATATTAGAGATATGGTATTATGCAAGGCTATACGCTTGAGGTATATCAAAGATCATGAAAGCGCATCTAATGATATTCTCACCAAGCTTCTCTCCAGAATAAAGTTTGTGTACTTTCGAGACAAGCTTGGTATGGTGGAGAATGAAGCCCTAGTTGAGAGGGAGTCTCAACATCAGTGATCTTGTTTAATGGTGCCTTCTTCTCCGTGAGAGAAACGAGGAAACCTTTGTTAATTCATTTTCCTCCTAGGAACGGAGTGTCATTGTTACCGTGCCTCTCTTGAGATTTGAGGTGAAAGCCCCTTGTTTCCACCCTCCGGAGAGAGAGAGTCATGGTGGATGTCATGTGTGTGACCTGACATGTCGCATTTGTGTTTCACCTCCGAGAGAGTCAAGTAGAAAAGTCACGCTGAGGATTAACATCAATGCTAAAGTGATGAATTACCCTGTACTTACCATAGTATGGTTAGAAATATTATGGTTGATATCGTAGTTGAGGCGAGCATTCAATATCATGATGAGTAATATTCTTCTTTTCACATTTGGTTGTAGCCATTGTGGTAGACATCACGTTGAGGTGATATGTCTTATGCAGCTGGAAGTATCTTCCCTAGCTGAGAGGGAGTGTTGATAGCAGCATCGGTCATAACTTCCAAATCAGATCACAAAAGTAAACAATTAAATCGTAGCCTATTGGCTATTTAATTGTTAAGTTCAATATTCTTGATTAGCCACGTCTTTTATTAAATGATAATTAAACATTGGCTAATGCTTATTAAATGAAGAGGTACAATTTTCATTGAGGCCGACCTCTTACTCCATTGAATGTGACTCCTCCAAATTGGCGCGATTTTTTATGAAGAGACATATCTTATTACTTGTTGGAGGCCGACTTGATCACACTTAAAGAGGCGCGTCTTCTCTCCTTGTTTGTATATATATTTGATGGTACTCTCATTGTTGATCATTCAGTTTTACACACATTCATATATACCAAGTGGGAGATAGTAAGAAGTTATTCAAGTGCAGATTGTTAGATTGATAGAAGGCCGAGTTCTATCACTGAGATTCACATCTTTCTATTGCTGTGATTGCATCAGTCTGTGGTGCATATTATTAGGCTTTCATATCGGCCTCATTGTAAAGGAGTTTTTCTTTTGAGATCCAATATATAAGTGATATATTGTTGCTGGGTTTTTCTCCCTCAAGATGAGGGTTTTCCCAGGGTATCTGCTGTGTTCTGTGTCTGATTTTGAATTAATTTATGTGCATTAAATCTGATCTTTAAAATTTACAGTATTGTGGTGAAATTCAATAACCCAGATCAGGGTGGGTTATTACAAAGGCTTGATAAAAGATAAATTGAAGTGTAAAGTTTCTGCAGGCGGGACAAATTCATACACATCGGCCTTTGTGAGAGATCGCATATGGTAAGGACGAAATTTCATAGCTGACGTGGGGGTTTTGTGCAGTCAGCAAGTCCAAAGGGAGAGTCGTGACACAAGGGAATCGCATGACTGGGCAAGTAAGACAAAGGAAATAACAAGACAAATTCCTTGCCATCTGGTGTTGCATGGGTGTAAGCTACAGGAAAAGACAAATCAAATGGGTAACTGCAACAATAGTATATGCAATCAAGATTTTCTAGCGCCATCACGGCTAAAGGAAAGGAGGTGTCAGGTCTTGTCTGGGTGTCTGCTAGTACATTAGTGCCGCCATCATCAGGAAAGAAAAAAAAAAACATAAGAGCCGATAATATTCGTGAAGGAGTTGCATAAATATTACAAATGGCTTCCAGATATTCTAAATTCTAACCACAACAGAGTGAAATCCTCATTTATGAAGTTATATCCATGAAGTTACTTCACGTTATGTGAGCAATCTTGCAAATTAACTGAATCCCACAATCAGAACCTTAATATTATTTAGTATCTGCCAGTGTCGAATTGATTTGGGAGGCCGCTTCATTGTGTTTCTAGACTAGCTTACGTGGAGGTTAAGACAAATTAAGCTGCTGAATAAAGACAAAATTAGAAAACAAATCGAGGCTTGGCAATCAGGAAGGTGTCTGTGGAAATTATTGTCATCAAAGGTTAGCCAAACAAAGTGCTGAAGACAACCAGTGGACATAAGGAAGATATAAATCAGAGATGCAATTTAATAATGTTAATCAAATATTTCTGTACATCTTAAGCAATGGACAATCTTATTCCTGGATATAATAGCTTATGTCTTTATATTTTTTCCTGAATAGATAGTTTGTATTTGAAGTTAAGGGGTTTTGATACTCAATTACAAATAGTTGTTTATTTTACCCTGCATATTTCAAGATATGCAAAATTCTCGAATGGTTTGAAACTCTACTAGATCATTCATGATACTGCAAATTTTGGAATCAAGTATAAGCTCAGTGTCGAAGATTATTGGTCGACAAATGTTATTGTTATTTAGAAAACTGGGAACATATCATTCCTGTGCTAAAATGATATGAAATTGTATCAAATAAATGCATAGTACAAAATAAATTAGAAAGAAGGTTAAATAGTTCAAAACAGCTGAAGGGCCAATTTTTCGATAAATGTCAATCTATCAAACTGGGAATATCATGGAAAAAATTGAACATATCTAACAGAGGTTGTTTCAGTGGTAAATTATAAATTCAGTGGGTTCACATCTTTGCATGTTGGTGATCAACACCTATAGTTGTTAGAGGCAGAGAAAAGATGGCTATGGGTAAGACTATTTCTGAGTTGATAGAAGGACTCTCCGAACTTATGAAGGATCCTGACATCAAGGGGTACTATATGACATTGATAAAATCCAAACATAAGGGAGAGATTGAAAATAAAATATTGGAATCAGAAACAAATGATGATGAAGCTGAAAATTCTAGAGCGGTTGTAGAGGAAGAGTACTTGAGTCCTCTTGAAAAAGATAACATAGAACCTCCTTGTGAAGGAGAGTTATATCATGTGGATGATTGGCTTAAGCCAAATGTTGAAAGTAATTTTCAGGTTTCTGATAATCCACTTTTTGAGATGGAAGCAAAGACACCATATGATAACCCACATTATGGGGTGGAGTTCCAGGTTGTGTATGGGGAAGATGGCCTACTTGATTTGAATGATGGTTTGGAGCATGTTGAAACTTTCAAAACAACAACTATTGATGAACCTTTTAATCATTAATACGATGTTAATACAGCCTATGAGTAGAGTGCTTCAATTCATGAAACATATAGGTTTTTTTTACAAAAAGGCTTTATTGGGGATTATACACTTGAGCAAAAGGTTTGGTTTGAGCTTGCTGCAATTTTCAAATCAACAATTGAAGGTAAGCAATTTGAATGTCTTCTGGATTATAACCGAATGCCTGAAGGTAATGAAGAGTGCAAAGGATTGATGCGTGTTACTATGTCATCACAAAGTTGTTTTCTTCAAAGGGAGCATCATAAGAAAGGTGAAGGAATCCCTGCATGGCTACACATAAGAGTATGGGATCTAGGTGGAGTTTATTATAGTGGGTTGCTTAACCATCTTTAGTTTGGTGAAGAATATATCAGAGTCACACAGCGGAGGTCATCAGGTGATGAGTATGGTATAGGCTCTCAGAAATTGGTTAAGTACTTTGGGATCTCCTCTGCTTCAGTGTTGGTCGTTCCTTGTATTCTGAAAGGTGATAAAAGTTCGGGAGATTCCAAACTACAAGACGTGAGTTTGAACTCTCCCAATTAAGGGAAGGCTCCCCCTTTAACTAAATAAAACTAAATGGATAGGACAGCAATCGTTCCTCTTATTTCAGGAAAGATTATATTCTCTTCTCTTCAAAGAAAAGAAACAGTATACGTTGATAAAACTTTAGTACGGTAACTATGCAATGGAATAAAGAAAGAGGAGATAAAGTTTCCTGAAAGCGCAAAGACTTCTGTTATTTCCTCCGAGACGGGAAAATAATTCAATAAGCACAAAGTCTTGAAGAATGAAATCCTATCAACCTTTTTTCAGAACGATTACTTTATGGAAATATACAACATAAAACAGCGTAAAATCTGTAACTATGAGGTATCTATTAACTATTCTAGATGAGAGTTAATACTAGCACAAAGACTTGCAATTATTCTCAATTTCTAACACTAACTATAAATTCAATTCTCACATTTACAGCACAAAGTCTGCAAATATTTAAATCGAATCTCTCTTCAGCAATCTTCAACAATTCTCAAGTAATCACAAAATAATAATGATCCAAAATGACATAAGAACATTTAGGATGCAAAACAAGAATTCAGCTCAAAGTCTGAAATTCCAGCTTCTTGATATTACTTGAAAATTCACAATATTCCACTATAAAGCTCAAAGACTTTATGAGTACAAAATTCTGCAGAGTTTTCTTGCTTGCTAAAAAGATAAAGATTACAATAGACCCCTCAAGTATTTATAGGAGGAAGGTCTGGAGAATAAGGTGGGAGGATCTCAACAAACTTGAGAAAATCTCTCAACCGATAACTAATTGCGATTGACTTATCCAAAATTACAATCCAAATTGTGATTTGTCTTGTAAGATTTTACATGTAATTACATTTTCGAAAATTGCAAGGAAAGAACACTTGCAATTGCAAAATTTGTTTTTACATATATATTGTCGAAAGTAAAATTACATAAAACAATCTACAACTTTCAATCTGTTTCATTCCTATTTTTGAAAGATAAGAATTGATGAGACCTCAACCTATCTTGGATTCTGGGACCCAACGTGGTTCTTGGTTAACACCGTGAATCAGTTTCGTAATTACATCAGTGCATTCCATATAGTTTCAATCTATGCTCTTCATAAGTAGTTTGCATTTTCTCAAGGATTGTTTGATGATTGACAAGCTTTTGAATTGAATCCATAGAAAACTGCTCTGATTCCATTTGTTGACGAAGATTGGCTGCCATTTCTGAAGTAACTGAATTAGCTTCAAGTAATTCATCTTCTTGATTCAAAACCGTACAAGAGATCTTTTCAAAACTTGAAAGAATATCCTGCTGAACTTCATCATTCATTTCTAAAGTGGCCTGGATATCTTTGATAAGATCTTGAATGACTAATGATCTATTTGTCATAAGTTCTTCAAATTCTATGTACTTCTCTCTGTTTGGCAAGATTGAATTGCTGCATAGAATTTGTAACTTAACTTGATCTATCTCATGCCAGATTTTTAAATCCTTCTCAAGTGATTCCAAAGTTTGTTTGAAGGCTTCCAAAGTCTGATTCAGCTTTATCTTTGCTATTCTGACATTCTTGAAAACTTGCAACGTCTTCTCAATCATTGGAATGCTTTGCTCAATTAGCTGAGTTATCCATGAATCAATTGCTTTAGCCTTTTGCGCAATTCTTTCTAATTGTCTAACTGATTCATTTGGAGGAGCTGTAGATAGAGAATCAAC
>VDFB02044528.1:0-19108 GCA_007258455.2 Sequoia sempervirens | reverse complement strand
AATGGCCCATAAAAAGTCAAACACGAGAGGTTTCCTAAATGCAGCTATAACTCAACAAGAAATGAAGGTTCACAAAAGGCGATGGAAAATTAGCATGCATAATGCATAATTGCAGTACAATCCACAATCGTAGTCACTAAAGTTGATCCATGGCCCACAATAACTCAAACAAGATCAGTTTGCTAAATGTAGCTATAACTCAACAAAAAATGAAGGTGCATGAAAGGTGATGGAAAATTAGTGTGTAGAATGCACAACTTTAGTACAATCCACAATCAGAGTCACATGAGGAGTTTCATAAATGCAGCTATAACTGAATGAAAAATGAAAGTTCACGAAAGGCAATGAAAACTTAGCATGCAAAATGCACAACTGCAGTACAATCCATAATTATAGTCACCAAAGTTAATCGATGGCCCATGAAAACTCAAACATGAGCGGTTTCCTATATGCAACTATAACTTAGGAAAAAATGAACGTTCACAAAAGGCAATGGAAAATTAGCATGCAAAATGCATAACTATAGTTTAATTTACAATCATACTCCCCAAAGCTGAAAGATGGCCCATGAAAACTAAAACACAATAGTTTTTTGTAAATGTGGCTAAAACTCAACAAAAAATGAAGGTTCAGGAAAGGCAAAGGAAAATTAGCGTGCATAATGCACAATTGTAGTACAATCAACAATCGTAGTCACCAAAGTTGATTGATTTTCCATGAAAACTCAAGCCTGAGCAGTTTTCTAAATGCGGCTATAACTCAACAAAAAAAGAAGGTTCGTAAAAGGTGATGGAAAATTAGAATGCAAAATGCATAATTGCAGAACAATCCACCATCACAATCACTAAATTTGATCGATGGCCCATGAAAATTCAAACATGATCGGTTTCCTAAATGCAGTTATAACTCAATGAAAAATTAAGGTTCATAAAAAGAGATTAAAAATTAGCATGTAGAATGCACAAGTGTGATACAATGTACAATCGTAGTCACCAAAATTGATCGATGTTCAATGAAAACTCAAATACAAGTGATTTCCAAAATGCAGCTATAACTCGACAAAAAATGAAGGTTTAGGAAAGGTAATAGAAAATTAGGGTGCATAATGCACAACTGCAGTACAATCCACAATCGTAGTAACCAAAGTTGAACAATGGCCCATGAAAACTCAAACATGAGAGGTCTCCTAAATGCGGCTATAACTCAACAAAAAATCAAGGTTCACCTAAGGTGATAGAAAATTAGCGTTCCAAATGCAATACTGAAGAACAATCCACAATCATAGTCACCAAAGTTTATCAATGTCCCACGAAAACTCAACCATGAGTGGTTTTCCAAATGCGGCTATAATTCAACAAAAAATGAAGGTTCATGAAAGGCGATGGAAAATTAGTGTGCAAAATGTACAACTGTAGTACAATCCATAATCGTAGTCACCAAAAATGATCGATGACCCACAAAAACTCAAACACGAGAGGTTTCCTAAATGTGGCTATCACTAAAAAAATGAATGTTGGTCAAAGGTGCTGGAAAATTAGCATGCAAAGTACAAAACTATAGTACAATCCACAATCGTAGTCACCAAATTTGATCGATGGCCCATGAAAACTCAAACACGAGTAGTTTCCTAATGCGGCTATAACACAACAAAAAATGAAGGTTCATGAAAGGCGGTGGAAAATTAGCATATAGAATACAAAACTGCAGTAGAATCTGCAATCATAGTTGATCGATGACCCACGAAACCTCAAACACGAGCGGTTTCCCAAATGCGGCTATAAGTTAATAAAAAATGAAGGTTCACGAAAGATGATGAAAAATTAGCATGTAGAATGCATAATTGCAGTACAATCCACAATCATAGTCACTAAAGTTGATCAATGGCCCAAGAAAACTCAAAAACGATCGGTTTTCTAAATAGGGCTATAACTCAACAAAAAACGAAGGTTCAGGAAAGGTGATGAAAACTTAGTGTAGAATGCACAACTGCAACACAATCCACAATCGAAGTCACTGAAGTTGATCGATGGCCCACAAAAACTCAAACATGAGCAATTTCCTAAATGCGGCTATAACTCAACGATAAATGAAAGTTCAGAAAAGGTGATGGAAAATTAGCGTGCAAAATGCACAACTACAGTACAATCCACAAAAGTAATCACCAAAGTTGATCAATGCCCCACAAAAACTCAAACACGAGTGGTTTCCTAAATGCGGTCATAACTCAACAAAAAAAAGAACGTTTGTTAAAGGTGATGGAAAATTAGCCTAAAAAATGAACAAATGCAGTAGAATCCATAATCATAGTCACCAAAGTTGGATGGCCCAAGAAAACTAAAACACGAGCGATTCCCTAACTGCGGCTATAACTCAAAAAAATGAAGTTTCACAAAAGGCAATGGAAAGTTATCATGCAGAATGCACAACTGTTGTACAATCCAAAATCATAGTTACCAAAGTTGATGAATGTTCTACAAAATGTCAAACACAAGTTGTGACATAAATGTGGCTATAACTCAACAAAAAATAATGGTTCGCAAAAGGCGATGGAAAATTACCATGCAGAAAGCACAACAGTACTACAATCCACAATCCTAGTCACAAAAGTAGATCGATGGCCCATTAAATCTCAAACACGAGCAGTTTCCTTAATGTGGCTATAACTCAAAAAAAAGTGAAGGTTTGCAAAATGCGATGGAAAATTAGCATGCAGAATAAAAATCTATAGTACAATCAACAATCGTAATCACAAAATTTAATCGATGACCCACAAAATCTCAAACACGAGCGATTTCCAAAATACGGCTATAAATCAACAAAAAATGAATGTTCGCAAAAGGCAATGTGTAGAATACACAATTGTAGCACAATCCACAATCGCAGTCACCAATGTTGATAAATGGCCCATGAGAACTCAAATACAAGCGATTTCCCAAATGCGGCAGTGATCAATTTTGTTGACTACGATTGTGGATTGTACTGTAGTTGTGCATTCTATACGCATATTTTCTATCGCGTTTCCCAAACCTTCATTTTGTGTTTTGTTATAGCCGCATTTACGAAAACACTCGTGTTTTCGTGGGCCATCAATCAACTTTGATGAATAAGATTGTGGAGTAGACTGTAGTTGTGCATTCTATATGTATATTTTATATTGCCTTTCGTGAACCTTGATTTTTTGTTGAGTTATAACCACATTTAGGAAAACGATTGTGTTTGAGTTTTCGTGGGTCGTCGATTAACTTTGGTGACTACAATTGTGGATTGCACTATACTTTTGCATTTTGTACATGTATTTTTTATCGCCTTTTATGAACCTTCAAGTTTTGTTGTGTTATAGCCACATTTAGGAAACTAGTCCTGTTTGAGTTTTCGTGAGCCATCGGTCAAAATTTGGTGACTACGCTTATGGATTACACAGTAGTTGTACATTCTATATGTGTATTTTATATTGCTTTTCGGGAACCTTTATTTTTTGTTGAGTTATAGCAGCATTTACGAAACCACTCGTGTTTGAGTTTTCGTAGGCCATCAATCAAATTTGGTGATTACGATTGTGTATGGTATTTGTCCATTCTGTATGTCTAGACTATAGTTGTTCATTCTATACACATTTTCTAATGCCTTTCACAAACTATCATTTTTTGTTGAGTTATAGACACACTTGGGAAACCACTCATGTTTGAGTTTTTGTGGGCCCTCAATCAACTTTGGTGACTACGATTGTGGATTGCATTGTAGCTTTCCATTCTGTATGCATATTTTCTATTGCCTTTCACAAACCTTCATTTTTCGTTCAGTTATAGCTGCATTTAGGTAACCACTTGTGTCTTAAAGAGACATGGATCATCGGTTTTTTGAGAAAATAAGTTCTTGAAAAATATTTTTTTGAAAAGTAGAAGCAGTAGAGGCAAATTTTTTTGTATTTGGTCCTTTTTTCGAAAAATTAATATTTCACCAACATGTAAGAACCCATCAAAAATATAATCCATTGAAACATTTTTTTTCAGAAAATCCAAAATATGGGTTTTGTAGAGAATGTCATTCTGAGTAGTCCTAGATTGTCCTCTTCTCAGAAAACTAAGTTTTCACCAACATGCAAGAACCCCTCAAAAAAACAATCTACGAAACATTTTTTTTGGAAAATTGAAATATGGTTTTTATAGGTTCTCATGTGCTAAAGAGACATAGTATATCCGTTTTCTGAAACAATAAGTTATTCATTAAAAAGATATAATTTTTTGAATGGCAGAAGTAGTAGAGGTAACAGAGGCAAATTTTTTGAATCTTTTTATGAAAAATATAAGAAATGGGATTTGTAGACAATGTCATTCTGAGAAGACCCGGATTGTCCTTTTTTCAAAAAACTACTTTATCACCAACATGCAAGAACCCCTCAAAAATAGACTCTACGAAACAATTTTTATTGGGAAAATAAAAATTATGAGTTCGAAAAACTAATTTTTCACTGAACAAAAAAAAAGGTTCGCGAAAGGCGATAGAAAATACGTGTACAAAATAGACAACTATAGTGCAATCCATAATCGTAGTCACCAAAGTTGATCGATGGCCTATGAAAAGTCAAACATGAGCAGTTTCCTAACTGCAGCTATAACTCAACAAAAGATAAAGGTTCGAGAAAGGTGAAAGAAAATACGCGTATAGAATTCATAACTACAGTGTAATCCACAAGCGTAGTCACAAAAGTTAATTGAATGCCCATGGAAAATTTAGCACGAGCGTTTTATTAAATGTAGCTATAACTCAAAAAAAAGGAAGGTTAACAAAAGATGATAGATACATTTAGGAAACCGAACGAGTTTGAGTTTTTCGTGGGCCATCGATCAACTTTGGTGACTATGCTTGTGGATTACACTATAGTTGTGCATTCTATACGCGTATTTTCAATCACCTATCACAAACCTTGATTTTTTGTTGAGTTATAGTTGCGTTGAGGAAAACACTCATGTTTGAGTTTCTGTGGGCCATCAGTCAACTTTGGTGAGTTGTGCATTGTGGATTTTTCTATAGTTGTGCATTGTGTACGCATACTTTTAATTTCCTTTCATGAACCTTCATTTTTTGTTTAGTGATAGCCAAATTTAGGAAAATGCTCGTGTTTGAGTTTTCATGGGCCATCGATCAACTTTGGTGACTATGATTTTGGACTACAGTGTAATTGTGCATTCTATACGCGTATTTTCTATCACCTTTCATGAACCTTCATTTTTTGTTTTGTTATAGCTGCACTTAAAAAACCACTCATGTTTGGGTTTTTGTGCGCCATCGATCAACTTTGGTGACTACGATTGTCGATTCCACTATTGTTGTGCATTTTGTACACGTATTTTCTATCGCCTTTTGCAGACCATTTTTTTTTGAGTTATAGCCGCATTTAGGAAATTGCTCGAGTTTGAGTTTTTGTGTGCCATCGATCAACTTTCGTGACTATGAGTGTGGATTACATAGTAGTTTTGCATTCTATACACATATTTCCTATCTCCTTTCGCGAACCTTCATTTTTTGTTGAGTTATAGAATCATTTAGGTAACCACTCTTGTTTGTGTTTTTGTGGGCCATTAATCAACTTTGGTGACTATGATCGTGGATTGTACCATAGTTGTGCATTTTGTGTGCATATTTTTAATCGCCTTCCAAAAACCTTCACAAACCTTCATTTTTTCTTGAGTTATAGCCACATTTAGGATCAACTTTGGTGACTACGATTATGGATTACATTGTAGATATGTATTCTATACACATATTTTCTATCGTCTTTCACGAACCTTCATTTTTTGTTGAGTTATAGCTGTATTTAGGATACCACTTGTGTTTGAGTTTTCATGGACCATCAATCAACTTTGGTGACTACGCTTGTGAATTACACTGTAGTTGTGCATTCTATATAAGTATTTTCTATCACCTTTCACAAACCTTAATTTTTTGGTAAGTAATAGCCGCATATAGGAAACCGCTCATATTTGTATTTTTTTTGGCAATCAATCAGCTTTGGTAACTACAATTGTGGATTCTAATGTAGTTGTGCATTCTGTACACATACTTTTTAATTTCCCTTCACGAATCTTCATTTTCTTTGAGTTAAAGTCGTATTTAGGAAAACGCTCATGTTTGAGTTTTTGTGGGCCATCGATCAACTTTGGTCACCATGATTGTGGATTACTCTATAGTTATGCATTCTATACCTGTATTTTCTATTGCCTTTCGCAAACCTTCATTTTTCATTGAGTAATAGCTGCACTTAGGAAATTGACTACGATTGTTGATTGTACTGTACTTGTGGATTCTAGATGCATATTTTCCGCCTTTCGAGAACCTTCATTTTTTATTGAGTTATAGCCGCATTTAGGAGACCGCTTGTTTTTAAGTTTTCGTGGACCATCGATTAGCTTTGGTGACTACTATTGTGGATTGTACTGTAGTTTTCCATTCTATACATGTATTTTCTATAGCCTTTTGTGAACCTTCATTTTTTGTTGAGTTATAGCCGCATGTAGGAAACTGCTCATGTTTTAGTTTTCATGGGCCATCGATGAACTTTGGTGACTACGCTTGTGGATTACACTGTAGTTGTGCATTCTATATGTGTATTTTCTATTGCCTTCCGTTTAGCTTCATTTTTTGTTGACTTATAGACGCACTTAGGAAACCGCTCGTGAGCCATCGATCAACTTTGGTGACTATGATTGTTGGTAGCGACCAAAGTTATGATTGTGAAAGGCGATTAAAATATTGCATACAATCCACGAACGTAGTGACCAAAGTTGATTGATGGCCCAAAAAAACTCAAACATGAGTGGTTTCCTATATGCGGCTATAACTCAACAAAAAATGAACTTTCGTGTTTTATTTTTTGTGTGCAATTGATCAACTTTGGTTACTACGATTGTGGATTACACTGTAATTATGCATTCTATATGTGTATTTTCTATCGGCTTTCTTGAACCTTCATGTTTTGTTTATGTTATAGCAGCATTTAGGAAATTACTTGTGTTTGAGTTTTCCTGGGCCATGGATCAACTTTGCTGACTACAATTGTGGATTATACTGTATTTGTGCATTTTGTATGCATATTTTTAATCCCCTTTCACGAACCTTCATTTTTTGTTGAGTTATAGCTGCATTTAGGAAAACACTTGTGTTTGAGTTTTCTTGGGCCATCGATTAACTTTGGTGACTATGCTTGTGGATTACACTGTAGTTGTGCATTCTATATGCTTATTTTCTATTGCCTTTCGCGAACCTTCATTTTTTGTTGAGTTATAGCAATATTTAGGAAACCGCTCATGTTTGAGTTTTTTTGGGCCACCGTTGAACTTTGGTGACTACGATTATAGATTCTACTCTAGTTGTGCATTATGGATGCATATTTTTAATTGAATTTCATGAAACTTCATTTTTTGTTGAGTTATAGCCACAATTAGGAGAACGCTCGTGTTTGAGTTTTCGTGGGCCATCAATCAACTTTGTTGAGTATGATAGTGGATTGATTGCATTGTAGTTTTCTATTTTGTACTCGTGTTTTCTATCGCATTTTGTGAACCTTCATTTTTTGTTGAGTTATAGCCATATTTAGGAAACTGCTCATGTTTGAGTTTTTGTGGGCCATCAATCAACTTTTGTGACTATGATTGTGGATTACATTGTAATTGTGCATTATATACGTGTATTTTCTATCACCTTTTGCAAACCTTCATTTTTTGTTGATTATAACCGTATTTAGGAAACCGCTCATGTTTGAATTTTTGTAGGCCATCAAATAACTTTGGTGACTACGATTGTGGATTACACTATAATTGTGTATTCTATACCTGTATTTTCTATCGGCTTTCGAGAACATTCATTTTTTGTTGAGTTATAGCTGCATTTAGGAAACCACTCATGTTTGAGTTATTATGGGCCATTGATAAAATTTGGAGATTATGATTGTGGATTGTATTGTAGTTTTGCATTATGCATGCTAATTTTCTATAGCATTTCGTGAACCTTGATGTTTTGTTTAGTTATAGCCACATTTAAGAAACTAGTCGTCTTTGTGCTTTTGTGGGCCATCAATCAACATTGGTGACTACATTTGTGTATTACATTGTAGTTGTGTAATATATACGCGTATTTTCTATTGCCTTTCACAAACTTTCATTTTTTGTTGAGTTATAACCGCATTTAGGAAGCAGCTCATGTTTGAGTTTTTGTGTCCCATCATTCAACTTTGGTGACTATGTTTTTATTTATTTTATTGTAGTTGTGCATTCTGTATGCATATTTTTAATTGCCTTTCATGAACCTTCATTTTTTGTTGAGTTATAGTTGCATTCAGGAAAGCGCTCGTGTTTGAGTTTTTGTGGGACATTGATGAACTTTGGTGACTACGATTGTGGGTTACACTATAGTTGTCCATACTATACATGTATTTCTCTATGATTTTTCGCAAATGCTCATTTTTTGTTGAATTATAGCCGCATTTAGGAAACTGATCATGTTTTAGTTTTTGTGGGCCATTGATCAAATTTAGTGACTATGATTATGTACTGTATTATAGTTGTGCATTTGTTACACATATTTTGAATCGCTTTTCACGAACCTTCAATTTTTGTTGAGTTATAGCCCCATTTAGGAAAACACTCGTGTTTGAGTTTTCGTGGGCATCGGATCAATTTTGGTGACGACGATTGTGGATTACATGTAGTTGTGCATTCTATACGCATATTTTCTGTTGCCTTTTGCGAACCTTCATTTTTGGTTGAGCTCAAGTTGAACTTAGGAAACTGCTCATTTTTGAGTTTTTGTGGGCCATCAATAAACTTTGGTGACTACGATTGTGGGTTGTACTGTAGTTGTACACTCTATATGCATATTTTTAATCGCTTTTCACGAACCTTCATTTTTTGTTGAGTTATAGCTGCATTTAGGAAAATGTTCATGTTTGAGTTTTCGCGGGCCTTCTTATACTTTGGTGACTACGATTGTAGATTACACTATAGTTGTGTATTCTATATGCATATTTTCTATCACCTTTCGCGAACCTTCATTTTTCATTGAGTTATAGCCGCACTTAGGAAATCGCTCGTGTTTGAGTTTTCGTGAGCCATCCATAAACTTTGATGAGTACATTTATGGATTGCAATGCAGTTGTCCATTTTTTTTGCGTTATTTCTATCACTTTTCTTGAACCTTCTTTTTGTGTTGACTTATAGCTGCATTTAGGAAACTACTCATGTTTGAGTTTTCGTAGGTCATCGATCAGCTTTGGTGACTACATTGTGGATCGCATTATAGGTGTGCATTATGAACGCTAATTTTCCAATGCGTTTCGTGAACCTTCTTTTTTTTGAGTCATAGCTGGATTTAGGAAACCTGTTTGAGTTTCTGTTGGCCATCAATCAACTTTGGTGACTAAGATTGTGGATTGTACTATAGTTTTGGATTCTGTACGGAATTTTTAATCTCCTTTCACGAACCTTCATTTTTTGTTGAGTTATAGCTGCATTTAGGAAAACACTCAAGTTTAAGTTTTCATGGGCCATCAATCAACCTTGGCGACTACTATTCTGGATTATACTATAGTTGTGCATTCTTGACACGTATTTTTAATCGCCTTTCGCTAAACTTTATGCTTTGTTGAGTTATAGTCGCATTTAGGATAAAGCTCGTGTTTTAGTTTTCATGGGCCATCGATCAATTTTTGTGACTATGATTGTGGATTGCACTGTAGTTCTCCATTTTGTACCTGTATTTTCTATCACCGTTATGATTATGCATTGAACTAAACCTTCACTTTTCGTTGAGTTATAGCCGCACGTAGGAAACTGCTCGTGTTTGAGATTTTGTGGGCAATCGATCAACATTGGTGACTACGACCATGGATTTCACTACAGTTTTCCATTCTGTACATGTATTTTCTATCACCTTTCGCGAACCTTCATTTTTTGTTGAGTTATAGCCGCATTTAGGAAACCGTTAGAGTTTGAGTTTTCTTGGGTAATCAATCAACTTTGGTGACTATGATTGTGGATTGCACTGTAGTTGTGCATTCTATAAGTGTATTTTCTATTGCCTTTTGTGAACCTTCACTTTTCATTGAGTTATAGCCGCATTGAGGAAACCTCTCATGTTTGAGTTTTTGTGGATTATCAATGAACTTTGATGATTACGATTGTTGATTATACTGTAGTTGTCCATTTTGTACATGTATTTTCTCTCGCGTTTTGTAAACCTTCATTTTTTGTTGAGTTTTAAAAAAAATTCCCTATTTTAAAAAATCATTTATATTTTCAAAAAACGGACAATATGAATCTCTTTAGCACACCAAAACCTATAAAACCCATATTTTTGATTTTCCCAAAAAAATTGTTTTGTAGATTCTATTTTTTAGGGGTTCTTGCATGTTGGTGAAAAATTAGTTTTTTGAGATAAGGATGATCTGGGTCTATTAAGAATGACATTCCCTAGAAAACCCACTTATGAGATTTTTCATAAAAAAATTCAAAAAAAATCCCTATGTTACCTCTACTACTTCTATTTCAAAAAAAAAAATTATCTTTTTTAGGAACAAATTATTTATTCAAAAAACAGATGATCTGGGTCTCTTTAGCTCTTGAACACCTATAAAACCCATATTTTTTATTTTCCCAAAAAAATTGTTCCGTAGATTCTATTTTTGAGGGGTTCTTGCATGTTGGTGAAAAATTAGTTTTTCAATAAAAGGACAATTTGGGTATTTAGAATGACAAGATTCAAAAATTTTATCTCTATTACCTACTACTTCTACTTTTCAAAAAAATCTATCTTTTTCAAGAATAACTTATTTTTTCAAAAATAGACAATCTTTGTCTTTTTAGTACACGAGCACCTATAAAAACCATATATTGATTTTCCCAAAAAAATGTTTCATAGATTCTATTTTTGATGGGTTCTTGCATGTTGTTGAAAAATTAGTTTTTCAAAAAAGGACGATCTGTGTTTACTCAGAACGACAATCTCTACAAAACCCATTTATCAGATTTTTCATAAAAAGATTTTAAAAATTTGCCTCTGTTACCTGGAATGCTTCTACTTTTGAAAAAAATGTATTTTTTTCAAGAACAACTTAATTTTTCAAAAACTAGAAGATCTAGGTCTCTTGAGCACACGAGTACCTATTAAATCTTTATTTTTTACTTTCCCAAAAAAAATTGTTTCGTAGATTCTATTTTTGAGGCGTTCTTCCATTGTGAAATATTAGTTTTTCAAAAAAGGGACGATCTGGGTGTACTCAAAATGACATTCTCTACAGAACCCATTTATCCCATTTTTTATAAAATGATTCAAAACATTTGCCTCTGTTACCTCTACTACTTCTACTTTTCAAAAAAATATATCTTTTTCAAGAAGAATTTAGTTTTTCAAAAAATGGACGATCTAGCTCTCTTTAGCACATGAACACCTATAAAACCCATATTTTCAATTTTTCAAAAAAAAAAAGTTTCGTAGATTCTATTTTTGAGGGGTTCTTGCATGTTGGTGAAAAATTAGTTTTTTGAGAAAATGAAAATCTAGGTCTACTCATAACGACATTCTCTATAAAACCCTTTTATCAAATTTTTCATAAAAAGATTGAAATTTTTTGTCTATGTTACCTCTACTACTTCTACTTTTCAAAAAAATCTATCTTTTTGAAGAACAAATTTTTTTTCAAACACCAAACGATTTGGGTCTCTTTAGTACACAAGTACTTCTAAAACCCAAATTTTTTATTTTCCCAAAAAAAATTGTTTCGTAGATTCTATTTTTGAGGGATTCTTGCATGTTGGTAAATTTTTCTTTTGAAAAAAGGATGATATGGGTCTTCTCAGAATGACATTCAAAACCCATTTCTTAAAGTTTTCATAAAAAGATAGAAATTTTTTTCCTTTGTTACCTAGAAAATCTACTTTTTAAGAAAATCTATCTTTTTCAAGAAATTATTTTTTATAAAAATGACATTCAAAAAAAAAAAGTTTTGTAGATTCTATTTTTGAGGTGTTCTTACATGTTGGTGAAAAATTAGTTTTTCGAGAAGAGGACAATCTGGGTTTACTTAGAATGACATTCTCTACAAAACCCTTTTCTCATATTTTTGATAAAAAGATTGAAATTTTTTGTCTCTGTTACCTGTACTACTACTTCTAAAAAAAAAAATCCTTTTGAAGAATAAATATTTTGTTCAAAAACCAGATGATCTGGGTCTCCTTAGCACACAGGCACCTCTAAAACCCAAATTTTTTGATTTTCCCAAAAAAAATTGTTTCGTAGATTCTATTTTTGAGGGTTTTTTGCATCTTGGTAAAATCAAAGTTTTTTGAAAAAAGGACGATATGGGTCTTCTCATAACGACATTATCTACAAAACCCATTTCTTAGATTTTTCATAAAAAGATTCAAAAAATTTGCCACTGTTACCTCTACTGCTTCAACTTTTTAAGAAACTCTTTTTTCAAGAACCCCTCAAAAATAGAATCTACGAAATGATCTGGGTCTCTTTTGCTCTCAAGCACCTAAAACCGGTATTTTTTATTTTCCCAAAAAATATTGTTTCATCAATTCTATTTTTAAGGGGTTCTTGCATGTAGGTGAAAAAATAGTTTTTGGAAAAAAGGATGATCTGTGCGTACTCAGAATGACATTCTCTACAAAACCATTTCTTAGGTTTTTCATAAAATCATTCAAACAATTTACCTCTGTTACCTCTACTGCTTCTACTTTTCAAAAAAAATCTATCTTTTTCAATATAAACTTATTTTTTCAAGAAGTGGACAATTTGGGTCCCTTTAGCACATGAGCACCTATAAAAACCATATTTCGTAGATTCTATTTTTGAGGGGTTCTTGCATGTTGTTCAAAAATTAGTTTTTCGAAAAGAGAACGATCTGGGTATACTCAAAACTACATTCTATACAAAACCCATTTCTTAGATTTTTCATTAAAAGATTAAAAAAAAATTCCTTTGTTACCTCCACTATTTCTATTTTTCAAAAAAATTTATCTTTTTCAAAAAACAACATATATTTTAAAAAACTGGACGATCTGGGTCTCTTGAGCACACGAGTACCTATAAAACCCATATTTTGGATTTTTCCAAAAAAAATTGTTACGTAGATTCTATTTTGAGGGGTTCTTACATGTTGGTGAAATAATAGTTTTTCGAAAACTCAAACTCAAGCAATTTTCTAAATGCGGCTATAACTCAAGACAAAAATGAAGGTTCGCGAAAGGCGATAAAAAATAAACATATAGAATGGACAACTACAATGCAATCCATAATTGTAGTCACCAAATGTGATTGATGGCCCATGAAATCTCAAACACGAGCGGTTTCCTAAGTGCACTTATAACTCAATGGAGAATAAAGGTTCATGAAACTCGATAAAAAATATGCATATAGAATGCACAACTACGGTGTAATCCATAATCGTACTTGCCAAAGTTGATCGATGGCCCATGAAAACTCAAACATGAGCAGTTTCAAAAATGCGGCTAGAACTCAAAAAACAATGAACATTCATGAAAGGTGATAGAAAATACATGTATAAAATACAAACCTACAATGTAATACACAAGGGTAATCACCAAATTTGATCGATGGCCCAAGAAAACTCAAACGCGAGCGGTTTTCTAAATGCGGCTATAACTCAACAAAAAATGAGGGTTTGCGAGAGGCGATAGAAAATTAGCGTTCATAATGCACAACTACAGTGCAATCCACAATTGTAGTCACTAAAGTTGATCGATGGCCCACGAGAACTCAAACATGAGCTTTCTCCTAAATGCAGCAATAAGTCAACAAAAAATGAAGGTTGATGGATGGCCCACGAACACTCAAACACGAGTGGTTTCCTAAATGCGGCTATAACTCAACAAAAAATGAATGTTCACGAAAGACAATAGAAAATTAGCATACAAAATGGATAACTGCAGTGCAATACATAAACGTAGTCAGCAAAGTTGATTAATGGCCCACGAAAACTCCAACATGAGTGTTTTCCTAAATGTGGCTATAACTAAACAAAAAATGAATGTTCACAAAAGACGATAGAAAATAAGTGTACAAAATGGTCAACTGCAGTGCAATACACAATTCTAGTCACCAAACTTGATTGATGGCCCTTGAAAACTCAAACTCAAGTGTTTTCCTAAATGCGGCTATAACTCAACAAAAACTGAAGGTTCACGAAAGGTGATAGAAAATACATGTACAAAATGGACAACTAAAGTGCAATCCACAATCATAGTCACAAGCGTTGATCGATGGCCCATGAACACTAAAACACGAGCGATTTTGTTAATGTGGCTATAACACAAGAAAAAATGAAGGTTCTCGAAAGGCACTAGAAAATAAGCGTACATAAGAGACAACTACAGTGCAATCCACAATCGTAGTCACGAAAGTTTATTGATAGCCTACAAAATCTGAAATACTATTAGTTTCATAAATCTGGCTATAACTCAACAAAAATTCAAGTTCGTGAAAGGCATCATAGAAACTACGCGTACATAATAGACAACTACAGTGCAATCCACAATTGTAGTCACCAAAGTTGACCAATGGCCCAAGAAAACTCAAACACAAGTGGTTTCCTAAATGCAGTTATAACTCAACAAAAAAAGAAAATTTGTAAAAGGTGATAGAAAATAAGTGTATAGGATTCTCAACTATGATATATTCCACAAGCGTAGTCACTAAAGTTGATCAATTGCTCATGAAAACTTAAACTTGAGCAGTCTCCCAAATGTGGCTATAATTCAAAAAAAATGATGGTTCGCGAAAGAGGATAGAAAATCATCATACATAATGAACAAGTACAGTGCAATCCACAATAGTATTCATGAAAGTTGAACGATGGCCCACGAAAACTCAAACACGAGCAGTTTCTTAAGGGTAGCAAAAACTAAACAAAAATTGAAAGTTCGAGAAAGAAAAAAATAAATATGCATATAGAATGCACAACTACAGTCTAATCCACAATGGTAGTCACTAAAGTTGATCGATGGCTCACGAAAACTCGAACTCGGGCGGTTTCCTAAATACGGCTATAACTCAATAAAAAATAAAGGTTCGCGAAAGTCGATAGAAAATATGCGTAGATAATGGACAACTAGAGTGCAATCCACAATCGTAGTCACCAAAGTTGATCGATGGCCAACGAAACTCAAAGATGAGCTATTTCCTAAATGCAACTATAACTCAACAAAAAATTCAGGTTGGCAAAAGGTGATAGAAAATACACGTAGAGAATGCACAACTACAGTGTAATCCACAAGCGTAGTCACCAAAGTTAATCGATGGCCCATGAAAACTCAAACTTGAGGGTTTTCCTAAATATAACTATAACTAAAAAAAAATGAAGGTTCGCGAAATGCAATAGAAAATACGGATATAAAGTGCACAACTACTTTCCCCAAAAACTCAAACACAAGGGTTTCCTCAATGTGGCTATAACTCAACAAAAAATGAAGGTTCGCAAAAGGCGGTAGAAAATTAGCATTCATAATGCAAAACTACAATGCAATCCACAATCGTAGTGATCAAAGTTGATCGATGGCCCATGAAAACTCAAACAGGAGCGGTTTCCTAAATGCAAGTATAGCTTGACAAAAAATAAGGTTCACGAAAGGTGATAGAAAATACGCATACACAATGGAATACGATAGTACAATCCACAATCGTTGTCACCCAAGTTGATTGATAGCCCACGAAAAACTCAAACATGAGCAATTTCCTAAATGTGGCTATAACTCAAGCACAAATAAAGGTTCCTGAAAGGAAATTAAAATTATTTTTACAAAATGCACAACTACAGTACAATGCACAATCATAGTCACCCAAGTTGAGCAATGGTCCATGAAAACTCAAACTCGAACGGGTTACTAAATACGGGTATAACTCAACAAAAAATGAAGGTTCACAAAAGCACATAGAAAATACATGTACAAAATGAACAACTACAGTGCAATCCACAATCGTAGACACAAACTTGATCGATGGCCTACGGAAACTCAAACACGAGTGGATTCCTGAGTGCGGCTATAAATCAACAAAAAATCAAGGTTTATGAAAGGCGATAGAAAATACACGTATTGAATGCAAAACTACAATGTAATCCACAATCATAGTCACCAAATTTGATCGATTGCCCACAAAAACTAAAACACAAACAAATAAAGGTTTGTGAAAGGCAATTAAAACTATGTGTATAAAATGCACAACTATAGGACAGTCCAGAATCGTAGTCACCAAAGTTGATTGATGGCCCACAAAAACTCAAACACGAGTGTTTTACTAAGTGCTGCTATAACTCAAGAAAAAATGAAGGTTGAATAAAAGCAAATAAAAATATGTGTACAAAATGCACAACTACAGTACAATCCACAATCGTAGTAACCAAAATTGCTTGATGGTGCACAAAACTAAAACACAAGCGGTTTCCTAAATGCACATCTATAGGTTAATCCATAATCATAGTCACCAAAGTATTATCGATAGCCCACGAAAACTCAACCATTAGTAGTTTCCTAAATGCTGCTATAACTAAACAAAAAATCAAGGTTCATGAAAGGCAATTAAAAATATGTGTACATAATACATAACTACAGTATAATCCACAATAGTAGTACCCAAAGTTGATCGATGGCCCACAAAAAATCAAACATAAGTGGTTTCCTAATTGAGGCCATAGCACAACAAAAAATGAAGGTTCACGAAAGGCATTAGAAAATACGTGTATATAATGCACCACTACAATGTAATCCATAATCATAGTGACCAAAGTTGATTGATGGCCCACGAAAACTCAAACATGAGCAGTTTCATAAATCCAACTATAACTCAACAAAAAGTGAATGTTCGGGAAAGAGGATGGAAAATACGAGTACAAAATTGACAACTACAGTGTAATCCACAATCATGGTCACCAAAGTTAATCGATGTCCTATGAACTTAAACATGAGTAGTTTCCCAAATGCAACTATAACTCAACAAAAAATGAAGTTTCGTGAAAGGCGATAGAAAATACGTGTATAAAATGCACAACTATAGTGTAATCCACAGTCATAGTCACCAAAGTTGATTGATGATGGCCCATGAAAACTCAAACTCGAGCTGTTTCGTAAATGCGGCTATAACTTAACAAAAAATGAAGGTTTGCGAAAGGTGATAGAAAATATGTGTATCGAATGCACAACTATAGTGTAATCCTCAAACGTAGTCACCAATGTTTATCGATGGCCCACAAAAACTCAAACATGACCAGTTTCCTAAATGCAACTATAACTCATAAAAAAATCAAGGTTGACGAGAGGTGATAGAAAATTACCATACATAATGCACAACTACAGTGCAATCCACAATCGTAGTCACAAAAGTTGACCACAAATGGCCTACAAAAACTCAAAGTCAAGCGGTTTCCTAAGCGCGGCTATAAATGAACGAAAAATGAAAGTTCACGAAAGGCGAAAGCAAATATGCATATAGAATGGACAACAATAGTGTAATCACAATCGTAGTCACCAAAGTTAATCAATGGCCCATGAAAACTCATTCACAAGCGTTTTCCTAAATGTGGCACTCAACAAAAAATGAAGGTTCTTGAAAGCCGATTGAAAATATGCGTACAAAATGCACAACTAGAATACAATCCACAATAATAGTCACCAAGTTTATCGATGGGCCACGAAAACTCAAACTCAAGTGGTTTCCTAAGTGTGGCTATAACTCAATGAAAAATGAAGGTTCACAAAAGGTAATAAAAAATGTGTATAGAATGCACAACTACAGTGTAATCCACAATTGTAGTCACCAAAGTTGATTGATGGGGCCTAAGAAGTCAAATACGAGCGTTATCCTAAATAGAGATATAAGTGAACAAAAAATGAATGTTTGTGAAAGGCTATAGAAAATACGTGTATAGAATGCACAACCAAAAGGGTGATAAAAAAGCATATATATAGCACAACTACAGTGTAATCCACAATCATAGTCACCAAAGTTGATTGATGGGGCGCGAGAAGTCAAAAACGAGCGTTATCCTAAATACAGATATAACTAAACAAAAAATGAAGGTTTGCGAAAGGCGATAGAAAACAGTGTATAGAATACAAAACTACAATGTAATCCACAAGCATAGCCACCAAAGTTGATTGATGGCTCACGAAAACTCAAACTTGAGCGATTTCCTAAATGTGGCTATAACTCAACAAAAAAGGACAATATGGGTGTACTTAGAATGACATGCTCTACAAAACCCATTTCTTACATTTTTCATAAAAGGATTGATAAGATGATTTGGGTCTCTTTAGCACATGGGCACCTATAAAACCCATATATTTTATTTTCCCAAAAAAAGTTGTTTCATAGAATTCTATTTTTTAGGGGTTCTTGCATGTTGGCGAAAAATTAGTTTTTGAAAAACAGGATGATCTGGGTCTTCTGAAAAGGACATTCTCTACAAAACCCATTTCTTAGATTTTTCATAAAAAGATTGAAATTTTTTGCCTCTATTACCTCTACTGCTTCTACTTTTCAAAAAAATCTATCTTTTTGAAGAACGAGTATTTTTTTCAATAACCCAACAATCTGAGTCTCTTTAGCACACAGGCACCTATAAAACCCATATTTTTTATTTTCCAAAAAGTATTATTTCATAGATTCTATTTTTGAGGAGTTATTGCATGTTGGTGAAAAATTAGTTTTTTGAAATAAGGAGAATCTAGGTCTTCTCAGAACGACATAAACAGTTTCCTAAATACAGCTATAACTAAAAAAAAATGAAGGTTTACAAAAGGTGATAGAAAATACGCATTTAGAATACACAACTATAGTGTAATCCACATGCGTAGTCACCAAAGATGATCGATGGCCCACAAAAACTCAAACACGAGCGGTTTCCTCAATAAAGATATAACTCAACAAAAATAGAAGGAAAATTAGCATTCATAATGCAAAACTAGCATTCATGAAAGGCAAAGGAAAATTAGCATTCATAATGCAAAACTACAATGCAATCCACAATCGTAATGACCAAAGTTGATCGATGACCCACAAAAACTCAAACACGAGCTATTTCCTAAATGTGTGTATA
>VDFB02044527.1:0-12364 GCA_007258455.2 Sequoia sempervirens | reverse complement strand
GTATAAGCTGAAGTAATCCTCAGAGAATTTATGGTTTCCTACAAGATGAAGGTTATCTTCATTGCAATGCCAATTCAAATATTTATAATAAGTATATTAATGAGTTAGTTATAGTTTTACATTACATATTGATAATGTTACTACTATGTGTAATGATCTCAAATTGTAAAATTTGCTTAAATCTAAATTAGTTGTTGAAATTGAGATGACTCTTATGGTGAGATTTATTATTTCTTAAAAAAAATATTTTCTAGATATCAATGAGAAACAATTAAGCTTGTGATTGCCTTCATTGCTCAAGTTCCAAAAAATCCACAAAGTTTATGGGTATTGCAAAGTAAATTAGGTATGGAATGAGTGATTGTAGATCAACATGAAGTTATTGTTTCATTTTAGTAGCAAATGCCAATGTCTTGGATGAGTAATAAACAACAAAAAAATTGACTTTCTAGTTTTGAAGCATGGTACATATAAGCTTGTCAAGTTATGAAAGAACTAGTTTGGTTATGAAAGCTACCAAAGGATATTGATTTTACTTAGATCCATTTTACAACTTTGAATATGATAATTAGTGTTACATTGTGATGACAAAGAACTCAAATGTTTTATGGGAGAAGAAAGCGCATTGAAGGGCAATAAAATTTTATTTTTTAACAAGTTGAAAAGAACATAATACAAAGATGAAATTCTATGCAACAATGTAATAGTAGTAAATGGCATATGGAAAATTCACCACCATGACAATTCACCATAGTAAATATATTGACAAAGGCATTGGCAAAAGACACAATCAAAATTTTCAAGAGAAGACTCAATCTTCAACAAATTAGCAAAGAGATTTTTGTCTTAGTGAGTAGCCAAAGATCTTTGATTGGTTCCAATAAAATCAAACATAGATAGATAGCATTTTATCAATTTTAAAGTAGGTGCATTAAGTACATGCAATTTATTTCAGAGGAAATGCATAAAGCACGTGCAATTTATTTTAAAAGAAATGCATAGAGAAAATGTAATTTATTTTAAAGTAATGCATAAAGCATGTGCACTCAATTTTAGAAAGTAGGTACATGTAGATGAATAAAACAAGCATACATATAAGTTGTAGATTTATCAATCATTTTTCTTATGCACATAGTCACAATTCATCCTACATTTATTTATAGTATGTGATATATTTAATATTAAAAAAAGAGCACAAGCAGGTTTTGAGTATAGTTTTCTGTTATTTTAATTTATGTAATTTTATTTAATGTACAACTCTTATTTTGCTTCTAATTTCACAATTTCATGAGATGGATAAAACTTAAGTTGTCAACATATAGTATGTAATGTGTCAACAATTTAATTTAAGCTTTTTTCATAAACACTAGATTATAAAAATCCATCTCATTATAATGCCTAGTTTTATTTAATATTTCATCCCTTAGATCAATTGTATGATATAATGAATATTAAATTAAGCTTTATTCGTGAAGAGTAGTTCCTAAGAGTCAATTTCATTATAATAAATAGTTTAATTAGTATTTTACTACTTAATGTTTCTTCCCTTTAAACATTGCCCAAATATATAAATACTCAACAAACTATTTCTTATAAATTTTTTTTTTTTATATTAAATTACATTAAAAATTATATAGTAAAAAATTGACTTAAAAATATGCAATAATAAATCATCTCATTATATTGATAGGTTTAATTCTACAATGACAACACAATAGACAGTAACAAATTTGTGAAAAAAAAAACAAAATTCTACATTCTATTTTCAAGTGCAATGAATTTCTATTGATTTTATAGGCGATCAAAATCTATGAAAGAAAAACAAAAATCTACATTCTATTTTCATGTGTAATGATCTTTTATTGATTTTATATGTGGTAAAAATCTATGAAAGAAAAACAAAAATCTAATGAATTTCTATTGATTTTATAGGTGATCAAAATCTATGAAAGAAAAACAAATTTTTTTATTGATCTTATATGTAAAAATCTATGAAAGAAAAACAAAAATCTACATTCTATTTTCATGTGCAATGAATTTTTATTGATTTTATAAGTAGTCAGCAAATCTACCAAAGAAAAACAAAAATCTAATGAATTTCTATTGATTTTATAGGTGATCAAAATCTATGAAATAAAAACAATTTTTTTTATTGATCTTATATGTAAAAATCTATGAAAGAAAAACAAAAATCTACATTCTATTTTCATGTGCAATGAATTTTTATTGATTTTATAAGTAGTCAGCAAATCTACGAAAGAAAAACAAAAATCTAATGAATTTCTATTGATTTTATAGGTGATCAAAATCTATGAAATAAAAACAATTTTTTTTATTGATCTTATATGTAAAAATCTATGAAAGAAAAACAAAAATCTACATTCTATTTTCATGTGCAATGAATTTTTATTGATTTTATAAGTAGTCAGCAAATCTACGAAAGAAAAACAAAAATCTAATGAATTTCTATTGATTTTATAGGTGATCAAAATCTATGAAATAAAAACAATTTTTTTTATTGATCTTATATGTAAAAATCTATGAAAGAAAAACAAAAATCTACATGATAAGTAGGAGGTATTTTTCCACAGCGTGCCAAATTATGATATTGCTATCAAGATTCAACCGTGTAGTTTCGAGTCAAACTCATTGACCCATGTTTGACTCGAAACTACACGGTTGAATCTTGATAGCAATATCATAAAAATCTACATTCTATTTTCATGTGCAATGAATTTTTATTCATTTTATAAATAGTCAGCAAATCTACAAAAGAAAAACAAAAATCTACATTCTATTTTCATGTGCGATGATTTTTTATTGATTTTTTCAATTGTTTAAAGTGCACAGTATTACAACATTTTATTTTATTGTTTAACTACAATGATTTTTGTTTTCTCCATCTTATATACTGTGCAATGATCATTGAATACATTTCTACACTGTGCAATGATCATTGAATACATTTCTACGTATTTTATATAGGTATATAGTATCGTGAAAAAAACACCAATTATACGGAAGCCATCAGAGTCAATTAAGAATAGAATAATACCAGAAATCCGGATTCCGTTGAGGCCAGAGAGCGTCTGAAATTCTGTCGACTGAATCGGAGAGCAATAGGCGAGAAAATGACATGGATTCCCTGTACGGAAGCGCAGCAGAGCGCCCTGTATAGCCATCAAAATAACCGGAAAAACTGGCCTTTTCCTTGATTTCTGTAGGCAATACAAATAGATCGCGAGAAACTGAATCAATCGCCTGGACGAGATGAGCCTCCACTCCATGATTTATTACGTTAAAGAATCCCCAGCCCTCGCACGCCTCTCTGATTATCTTTGTCAATTTGGAACGCCCTTGTTCAGAATTTAGCAGAGCCAGATCTACGAGGGGAAGCGCAGTCTCAGTCTCACTCATATTCACGGCAGCCATTATTGAAGGAATGATAGTTTGGCTTCAAAGAGGTTGCAGTCCAGCCCTCCTTTAATAGGCATTGAAAACCTAACCTTCATCCGGAGGAGAGCGTTAGCTGGGGCAGAGGGAGCATCCTGTAGCTGTCCACGAGACAAACTACCTAATGAATCATTCCCATCTCAGTAATTTAGTCAATATTTTTCCAGTTGGAGAGTATTTGAGTTTAACATAACTTTTCCAAAAATAATAATTTAATTTTGTCTTCTTACTATCTTATGTTTACTTTATGTTGAATCATAAAACGAGATGTATCTTTAATTAATGAATATATTTTCTTATGGTAATTAGAGAGGATTGTGTAAAGTTGTACTTTTGCAATTTTTATGATTTTATATTTATAAGGTATGAGCAGAGTTAAATTATTTATTATTAATTTATTTATATTGATATGTAAATAATTTTTGTTTTAAATATTTTCTAGATTGAATAATTAATTGTTCAAATAATAAGTATACAAACTATCTAAATAATTAAAGGATATATATATTAAAAATAATTCATATACAATAAGTTTAGAGATAATTATATTATTATTATATGTAATTATATTATTATTATATATAATTATATTATTATTATATATAATTATATTATTATTATATATAATTATATTAATATATTAGATATCAGAATATACTATTAAAATGTATTATTATAATATATTAATAGATAAATACTAATATATAACAATTAGTTATTCTAGTATAATAGTATAACTCTAATTATAATTATCTTATTATTATTATTATTATTATTATTATTATTATTATATATTAAGATTTATGATTATATGATTATTATCTATTATAATATAATTAATATTATATTTTAATATAATATTATTTATATATAATATATAATAATGTAAAAATGGTTCACAAAGATGTCTTGAACATAATTTATATAGATTATTAAAAATATATATGATAAGATTATGAGTGATTATAAATTTAGGTTTTTCACCCAAGATGAAGGTATTTGTTTCACTCACACTGAAAAATAGAAAAACAAAAAAAAAAATTATAAAAAAAATATGTGCAATAGGTATTGATTATATTGTTTCAGAAAAATAATAATAATTTCAATATATACAAAACAAGTTATTGTTAGGACATACACCTAATATATATATTTATATTATTAATAAGTCCCACCTCTTAAACCTAGGAGTAGAGTCAAACTCAAGACCAATGGGGGGCAAAAGCCAACTCTACTACCCATTCGAGGGTTTTTTTAGTAATATTATGGTGCAACCCTAGCTACAACTTACTTACATATCAAAAAATATATATTAATATATATATAAATATTATATATTATTAATAATTATATTATCAAGTTTTATTATATAATATATATTAATATTAAGATTTTATTAATTATAATATTAAAAAACTAATACTACTAATAATATAATAGTAAGAATAGTTTAATATTATAATAATTAGAATAATATAATAATATAAACATATAAAATATTATAACATATATATTAAATTAAAAATAATAATATAATAATTTTAAAATATTATAATAATATAATACTTAATCTAGTTAAAATCTTGTTCTAAATATAAGCGAACACTAAATCTTATTGATTATGACCCCTAATTAGGTCATAATGGAAAACCTTAACCTACCCCTAATTTATCCACAATCATAACCCTAACCCAAAATTTATCTTGCAACCATAAATTCAACCTATCACCAATCTTAACCCTAATGATAAGCCTAATTAAACTCAATCATTAATAATATAATAATAATTAAAATAATTTAATAAAAATAATAATATAATAATATAATAGCAATAATATAATTGAAATATAATAATAAAATAATAGTAACTAGCAATCGCACCTTAGTGTACAATGGGTACGCCGAATAAGTGTGGAAGGTCAATTAGGATAAATTTTGGTTTATTTTTGCATACATTTATACTGTACATGAGGTCGATTGGTAGGCCATATAGCAAATGATGTTTGTGCAACAAAGGTTTCAATGAAGAAGTGATAGCTTCAAATCAACCATGCAGATCCACTTATAGGGATCCAAACTTGATTGAAATAAAACCTCTAGTTCAGGAAGATAATCAAGTTCCATTACCAACAGACTCATATTATGTTTGCAATAAGGAGAGAGGGAGAAAGAGAGGGAGAGATAGGGATATAAAGACAAAGAGATAGAGGGGGGAAGAGTGAGAGAGATGGGTAAGGATACAGAGATAGAGAGGAAGATAGAGATAGAGATGGAAATGGAGGAGAAAGAGAAGGAGAAGGAGAGGTGGATATGGAGGAGGTGGAGGGAGAGATAAAGAGAGAGAGGGATGGATGGAATGGAAGAAATATGGGGGGATGGATGGATGGATGGACAGAGAGAGGAGACACGTCCAAAGATGCATATGAAACAGAGCAAGAAAGAGATGAAGACAGAGGAGAGATGTAAGTCTGACAAACAGAGGAAGAGATGAAACACATATAATGAAGATTAGAGGAGGGAGAGATTAAAGAGACACTGAGATGAATTAGGAGAGAGAGAGGAGAGAGAGAGAGAGAGAGAGAGTATATATAGAGAGAGAGAGGAGAGAGAGAGAGAGAGAGAGAGAGAGAGAGAGAGATAATGAGATATAAAGAGAGGAGGAGAGGGAGAGACAAAAGATAAATATACAAAGAGAATTAGAGATAGGTAAATAGAGATGGAGAGAGGAAGAGAGAAATAGGGGGAGATAGAGATAAGGAGAAAGAATTAGGGGGAGATAGAGATATATGGGAAGGGAAAGAGAGAGATAGAGATATATGGGAAGAGAAAGGGAGAGAGATGTAAGACCCCATCCCTTGTGGCCTTATTGACCCTATTATTCATTGATGGTTCATGACCTTTATTTATGTTCTTTTATGTTGGACAATATACATTATTGATTATTGTTCCTATACATGTGAAGTTGCTTATAGTTTGATTTTTAACCAACTAACTAGTGGTTTTGTGATTTGGTGTGATAGCTAGATGAGTTCCATTCCTTATCTGCATAAGTATGCAATGATCAAGATGTTTTGTTGTTGGTAATGACATTATATATGTATGAAATAGATTTCATCATGTTAGGTGATTTTATATTGTGAGTGTGAGTAAGTGTGAATATAAAGGTAATGGTTGATATTTAATATTTGGTTGTAATAGTATTCGTTATAAGTAAGTAGATTATTGATAAGTGGTAATATTTTGATATTATATAACATGCTCAATTGTTGCTTGATTATAAAATGTATTATGCAAGTGGGAAGGGTGAATTATATGTTACTTATGTAGAATTAATTCCTTAGTTGATTATCATTAGAAGGTTATATTTTCATATGTTATTTGTTTCAATTACTCTTAATTATATTGACACCTTTCTCTGGTTGAGTAAACAGGTTAAAATTGGCCAATTTTGATGTAGGGGTCACATGGCTACTTTCCTTATGTCATTCTTGTGAATTCCTATTCTTGTCAAGGATATGTGTTTTAACCTTGTTTTTCAAGGATTGTGCTTGTGTGAAAGGTTATTTTATTACACCCTTGAGTCACCTCTTTAAATGTCATTATTTATTTTAGGTTGTATAATGTCTTCATGTGGTTTTAATTGTTTAAAAGGTGCCCTGGGTGGTAGGTCTATAGAGTAGGGGTCTTTTTATTCTATAAAATCACTTAAATGAAGTGTAAAACCCACCCTAATTTCCCACTTATGAAAAGTGACGAAAATGGGAGTTGTTTGGGTGGTTGGGAAGTTTTGGGGAGTTAGTTTCCCTTCTCTTCCTTCTATATAATCATTTATTTTGAAAGGAAAAGGGGATTCCTTTTTTGGCCTAGCTTCTCTCTTTTGGGACCTTGTCTTATCTTCCTTGCTATTGCTTCTCTTGTCTCTTGGTTGCTTCCTTATTTTTGAGAACTCTTGGAAAGGATGGGAGAGAAGAATAGGAGAATAGAGCTTGGAGAAGGAGAGGCTATCACTTTTTGGATTTGCATTTAGTTGGTAAGGTCTACCCCTTTTTGGATCTTTGTTTAAGATGCATGAAATATTGTTTATGTATTGAATTTATGTGCAACTTAATGTCAAATCCTTTTTGAGGTATTGTTGAAATTGTGAGTTTGGCTTTGTCTTGTTGGAGTTCCACCTTGTTATAGTGCTCTGAATGTGTATGGCTATGCAAGGGTTAGGGTGATGAATTATGGCATGATTTTTTTCATTGTGCTTAATATGTGGTGTAATGGGTTTAAGGAACCCTTGTGAATAGTAGAGGTGTGTGCAAGGGAAAGCTATGTGACCCCTAGAGCTCAAGGGTGGATTGATTTTCAATCCTATGGTTGGGAGGAGAGCTTCTGGCCATTTCTTTTTTTTGTTGTCTTCTTCTTTGAGGTGCATACATTGAAGTGCAATCAATGGAAAATCTAGCAAAATTCAAGATTCAAGCAAATATAAATGAGCCTTGTGATTTAGGGGAAGTCTATAATCCTAAGAGCGGATTTATGGGAAGTGTATTGTTGCATATGTGGTTAAGGGCTCAAATATGTAAATATAATCTACCCTTCAACTAGATGTGTTATTTAAGGAAGACATTAGTCATATTTTGATCTTTAAATTTAAAGGGCTAATGTTGGGGTGAAGGTAGAATTTTAATCATAAAAGCCTTTTTGTTTAATCTTTAAGAAAATAAAAAAGATTGGGTCTTAGACATCAAAACTCTCAACTTATTTGGGAAAGCCTTTTAAAAGGAAGTAAATTTTTATTGAGTCTAAATTAAATATTTCTCCACAAAAAAAAAAAAAGATAAATGGAAACAAGTATAGAAGGTCTCCACAAATCTTAAATCCAAGGAAAATTAAATGCATGGTCATTTTCTTTTGTATTGCTTTTAATCTGTAATATAACTAGTTAGATTTTATATTTCAAAAAAAGAAAGAAATTATATGTATGTGCGTGTATCTATTGTGTAAGAAAAAATACTTGAAAGATAAAGATAAAAATATCAATACCTATTTTACCCTTTTCCCTAAATAAATAATAATCGAAAAACAAACAAAAATTATAAAAAATTTGATGTTTCTTTTATATTAAATTTTCATTCTTACTATAAAATAATTATATATATAGAAGATGACAATCTAATAATTAAATATTTTTATTGAATTTATATTAAAACAAATATTAACATAAATATTGAAATAAATACTAAAATGAATATTTAAACATTTATATTTAAATAAATATTCTCATGACTAAAATTTCATTTCTTTTTCTTAAAAAGAAAGTATGTTAGATTTAGAAGTACTAATATTTTAAAAGATGATAAGAAACTATCTTAAGTTTATAAGTATTAAAGCTTTACAAGAAATATAGGAAACTTTAAAAAGACTGTTTCGTATGCTTTAAGGAAATAAAAGGGAACTTAAATAAGGGTTCGACCCCTTTTGGGTTCGGTCCCCTTTACCAAATCGACACATATTCAATGTGCAATGAATTTAAAACCAGCGTTTGATAGATATGATTTTGTCCCTGTCAATATGCTCTCAAGAAATTTAATAATGTAGTTTGGGAATTCCCATGTGTGCATAAACCAGTAACGGGTCATGGAGAGGATGAGGAAACTGTGTAACATATATTCCAACCTGTTGATCTTGATTTGTATCATTCAGAAAATCAATTGCCTGCAACTTTAATTTTGTAATGTTAAGCCTGAAATGAAGAATTGTAAAAGAAAAAATTGCATGCCTGTGAGTTGTAGATCCGACCGTTAGAAATGATAGGATTCCCAAACAATAGAATAAAAGCAGCAAACAGTTAAAT
Source organism: Sequoia sempervirens (assembly GCA_007258455.2). NCBI lineage: Eukaryota > Viridiplantae > Streptophyta > Pinopsida > Cupressales > Cupressaceae > Sequoia > Sequoia sempervirens. The sequence continues at coordinate 3,069 of VDFB02044527.1, read as the reverse complement.
AAAATAAAGTTCGTTGAGGGTTAGTTGCTCATGCCTTACATTAAACAATCTTCACTTTTACAATAGTAAACTCTACAAAATCAGATGCCAATTCAAGATTAAACTCTTGCACCATAGCGTAATTGTCGTAATATATGCCACCATTGACCGATGCGATAACGCAATCACCATCGACTGATCGTATTATCGATCCATCATCTGAGCCCTCTCGCGCTTAAGCAAACTGCTGATCGGCCAAATCGAGCTCAAAGTTCAAATAGGAATAATAAGTATAATATGTAATTTAGTAATAATAATTATAAAATAATAATATAAATTTAATTTCATTATAAAAATATATAATAATAAAAATAATAATAAATATATAATATAATAGTTTAAACATATAATATCATTATAATAATAATATAATAAAATAATACAATAACAATACAATAATTTAATAATTGTAATATTCTAAAACTAATATATAATATATAATTTAATATAATATTAATTATAAAACAATAATATTATTATAATATAATAATAGTTATAAAATAGTAATACAAATTTAATTACATTATAAAAAATTATAATAATAAATACAATAATAAATATATAACAATATAAAAAAATAGCATAATATAATAAATTGAATTTAAATTAAGTTGGACTGCACTTTAAGTTTGAATAGATGAAAGCAAATCTGGGCGGCAAAACTAAGTAACAGAGCTGCAATTACCGTCATCCCTGTCACTTCCCCTCTGTCTTGGTCTGTCACTTCTACTCCATATTGGTGGGTCCCTTTATAACGATTTTGTATGATATCCATGCACATATGCATGTTCAACGGAAACGGAAACGGAAAATACGAACAGAATTGGAATCCCTGAAACGGTTGCCACGGCAAATCGGTAAACGAGAAGCTACGAAGGGTTAAGAGTGAGGTTAAAAGTGGGTCAAAAATGGTACGGAGGGGGAAGGTGAAGTTAGGAGTGGGCCCGGCCACCTAAGCAGTCAATGCTTAGAGTGTGCCGGTTAAGCCCGGCCAAATAAAACTGGTAGATAAAACCTGGCATTGGAGCTTTCTCTTCAAGTATTTGGAGAACTTGTCTCATGCCAAGCCTGCATTCTGGGTGAGGATTGGAACAGATCAACCCCACTTTGAGCACTCTCTCCATTTCATCTTCAACATATTGCCCACCAAGATTTCGGTCGGCTGCATCCATGAGACTGCCTGTGGCATGCAATTCTCTAGCCCAGTCCACCATAACTGTTTGATCAGATTGGAGGGAGAGATCTACAGGTCTCCTTCCGCATGCAACCTCCAACATAAAAATACCAAAGCTGAACACATCTGTATCGGGGCTGGCCTTTCCTGTCTGTACGAGCTCCGGTGCGATGTACCCCAGCGTTCCTACCACACGAGTAGTGCGTGAGTTTTGGTTATGCTCGTACAGACGAGCAAGCCCGAAATCCCCTAGCTTTCCATTCAGCTCTGAGTCGAGCAAAACATTGCTCGACTTGATGTCTCTATGTACTACGCATTGCTCCCACTCTTCGTGAAGATACAGCAATCCCGCAGCGACATCCTTGAGAACTCTGTATCTGTGACCCCATTCGAACACCTTCTTTGGATTTCCAAATATTTTCTTGTCCAGGCTCCCATTTGGCATGTAGTCATAAACTATGAATAGCTGCTTTTCCCGCCTGCAGAAGCCTCTGATCTGCACAAGGTTTCGATGTTGAAGCCGACCAAGACTGGATATTTCTGCTATGAATTCCTTCACCCCATCCTCTGTTTCTCTAAGGATACATTTCACCGCTACTTGGAGGCCATTTGTGGGGAGGACTCCCCTGTATACCAGACCGAAGCCTCCGGACCCCAGAAGTTCTTCCTCTGGAAAGCCCTTGGTTGCAATATGTAGGTCTTTGTACTTAAACCTGTGAGGCCAATACTCCATTTCCCATTCTTCGATAGGATCTCTGTACCGGTTTTTCTTCAACCGCACAAGTGATGCTGCCACCACCAGGATGATGAGGAAGACGCAAGCTGTGCTAATGCCAGCTATCAGTCCGGAGTTTAAGCTCTTGGATTTTCTTTGTATAAAGGATGTAAGATTAGATGTATTCAGGAACTGGGTAGTTCCGTTTGTAGTAAAGCTCCAGGCCAGGATGTAATTCTCTTCAAAAATTACTGCCGTAGCTGCTGAGAACCCAACATAGATTTCTTCTTCTAGAATGTTGGACAGAGATATATTTTTCATATGTAAGAGTGGTTTTTGTGGGCGATCAAGACCAGCCTCCGTTATGGTGACTTTGAGCTCGTTTTGAAAATGGTCATAATCAATCCAAGCTTGAATATTCTGTCCGCTTTTGAGATCCAATTCCTGGAATCGGCTGCCGTTAATCCAGTAGCCTGCAGGAGTCGAGTTTGCAGACGAGAGGTCGTTGAGATCCACGCCGACATGATTATTGTCGATATCCCTAAGTTCCAAGTTCTTTAATGTGTCGAACTCGACTGCAAACAGATGCTTAGAGGCCTGTCCCATAGTTGAAATATTGTTAATCAAGCCAAGGTACGGACCTGGTAAAATTCCCTCTCGAGATCTGTTGGGCGTCATTATAAACGCCAGTCCAAACCCAGGTTGTGAATCCGGAGAAGGAACAATGCCAAACACAAAAGTTGTGCTGAAAGAGAAAGTCGAATTCAAAGAGCCACGATCTTTCATACGCACAGGACGTCGATAGAAAGCACGGCCAGTACTGTATCGAGATTGGCCATTAAGGGAGATGGCATTGGACTGCACTGAAGCATTACCAAACAATTCGAGGGTCGATGCATTGAATTGGTTGAAGATAAAATTTGTCTGCGCTTGAACGATAAGCGGGGTGGGGAGGAGAAAAAGTAGAAGGACCACACTCACACCTTCCACTGTGGAGCTCCAGTTCGACTTTAATTTTCTGTTCGGACTAAATTAAGACATAATCAACAACATATATCAAAATCAAAACGAAAAACTCAGGGCATATGGCGAACAGATTGAAATAATTCTTTCCGTAGAAGCCAAAATTGAAAGATAAATA
>VDFB02044526.1:0-28416 GCA_007258455.2 Sequoia sempervirens | reverse complement strand
AAAAGATGATATACTTAGTTTTTTAATATGAGGTTCAAATAATTCATGAGTGTGAACATGGAAAAAGTAACCCTTCTAATTTTTCTCATGTTTAGGCCCTCCTAATGATTTTGGCTTGATTTTTCCTAGATTTAATGTTGTAATGTGGTCAACACATTCACATTAGGTCTTGGACCCTTGAGAATCATTAATAATTCTATGATGTCTTGTAAAAGTGTTGTAAAGTGTTGTAACCCACTTTCACACTTTTCTTGGACCCTTTCATTATAATTCACCTAAATAACCTCTTTTTATCACTTACCAAGCCTTATTTCAAAGTGTTGTAAAGAGTTGTAATAAACTCACACTTTTCTAGGTTTGCCATAATTAATTTGACCCTTTCTTATGTTTAAATGACCCCTTAATACACTTTCCAACCCTACTTAAGTGTGTTTTGGAGAATAATCTCGTTAAACATCATTAAATACAATTTAATTCCTGACACCCATTAAAATTTCCCTGGTGGGACTAAGTTGCCACTTAGGGCAACTTAGTCCCACTAGGCACAAAAATCAAAATTATTTTAAATTTCTAGCAGGATATTATTCTCTTAACCTTGAGCTTGTCGGCCTGTGATGTGTTATTTTTGGGAAATTTTGTAAAATAAAGTATAAATAAAGGGTTTTCCTCTTAATTTCAACCCCATTCACCCCATACATTCATTCATACATTAGCATACATACATTCACTCATTGATTATTCTCAAGCATTCTAGACATTATCAAGTCTACATTGGAGCATCTACTTGCATATCTTCATATTTCTACATCAAGGGTTTGCTGAGTTGTAGCATTGAATGTTTATTCATCATTTTTTCTCTTTCATTTTATTTTCAAGGGTTTGATTACTAAATTGGGGTTTTGACCAAGGAAAACCTCTATTCACTAACCCTTAACCCTTTTTCCCTCTTTGCATATGTGTTTTGCAGGTCTTATGCAAAATTTCCAAAGACAAAGGTGTTAAAAGGTGTCATCATTTCATCAAAGTCACTCAAGTCAACAAAAGCCCTAAGAGAAGCTTGGAGACCATTTACAGATCAATTTCTGCAGATTCACAATCAGAACCTGTCGAGAATAGAAGTACATACTGAAGGCTACAAATTTCTACCCCAAATTTCCCAAGATTCATAGGTGGAATAAGTCACCATATGTGGTGAGTTAGTCCCACTATTAGTGATTTTTTAATTTCTAGATACCCTTTTGGTTGAAACCTATTTCAGCAAAATCTCCCTAAAATAGGACTAAGTTGCCTAGCTTGGCGTAAGAGTCCCAGTTGACTTCAACAACAAATTTTGTAGGATTCTAGAGCCTCTCTGCATCACATTCTAGTTTCCAGGTGTACCTCTCCAATTTCTTTCATTTTTATTATTGTTTACTTGCATTCTTTGGTCATTTTGCATACAACAACGTGTTTTCAAACATCTTGCATTTCTTAGGTTTTACATTAATAATTCATTTCCTTTATCAATTTATTGCATTAGGACATTACATTTAGGCATATTTCATTCATACTTGTATTAGTTTTGAGTGGGGACTTTGCCCATTTTGGCCTACCTCTCTCCTTTTAGGTGAAAAACCCTAGAAGTGTTAGGGAGTCTTGTGGAGCCAAAATCTTTGTCCACATTTTGGTGAACCCGACTTTCAAACATTATATTTTTGATTTCAAGTGCATTTACATCCTAAAAATAGCTTGCATCACTATGGCATTATGTTTTGCATTGTTTAAATTGCATCCTAGGGTTTTAAAAATTGCATTAGTGAAAAGCTCATATAGCTTACATTTTTGCATTGCATTTCATTAAAAATTCAAAAAAATCTACATATTCATATTGTATCTGCATCTGAAAACCTAAAAGGCATAAAATCCACTCTAAATTTTTTGCAAAAATCTCAAAAAATCACAACTTGGAATAATTCACCACCCTGGGCGACTTAGTCAAGTTGCATATTTATCACTGCATTTTCTAGAATTTAATTTGCAATTTTTGCATTTCTACTTGTTTTTGCATTTTTGTGTTGTTTTCCATAATTTTATTTATCAACATTTTATTGCTCTTAGTTTATATTGCATTTTCATTCACCTGCATTTAGAAACCTTTGCACGAGTGTTTGGTGTTCTATTGCTAATACCTTAGTGAGAAGAAGTTCAAAACTCATGTTATCCCAAGATAATACACTCATTGTGGATCTTGGGTTATCTAAATCTTCCACTCCTAGTATTGCAACTAGTACACTAGGCATGGATACTACCTTTAGCAACTCTTTTCCTTCAAATAACATGCAAGTTGATACACAGAAAGATCACATTTTGCAAGACAAAATTATTAACATCCATGAAGACTTAACACATTTGCAACATCAAGTGTGTCTTGAAAACATATCAACCACCACAACTTCGACCATAGAAAACATCTATCACATGCTTGAAAGTGAAGAAGGCCTAGACATTATGAAACAAATAGCTGAGATATACCAAAAACACGTTCCTTCCACCTCTAGTGTCTCTCAAACAACATTGTGGTTAGCCAAGGAGGACCTCACACTCCTCCTCCCTCAATAGTAGCATCCATACCTACCTATACCACTCCTCAAGTCACAACAACAATGCAATAGGTTAGTAATGTGACTCCTTCCTTGACTATTCTTGCTAGCATTCCTAATTCCTATGTGGCATCACATGTTCTATCCTCTTCCACCATACCATCTATAATTATTCCCTTCACTTTCCCTACCACTACATACACTCCATCACCACTTTCCCTTCCTCCTCATACCACTTACAATGGCCCTCTCATAACACAACTTTTTCAAATAGTTTTATCTATGAAAAAACAAATATGGACACCATAAACCAAAATCAGAATGGACCACCCACCTATTATGTTCGAAGCAACCCACTATCTTTGGAAATATTTTGAACACAGATGCCACAAGGAATAGAGATGCTAGATTTGAGAAATATGGAGGGAAGGGAGATCCTTCTAACCATGTTAATGATTACACAACCTTATGTAGTGAATTTGTCCTTGATGATAAAATGTTAGCGAAATTGTTTCCTAGAACCTTAAAAGACACTGCCTTGGAATGGTTCTCATCTTTATCAAAAAATTCAATTCATTCTTTCAATGAACTAGTTGATGCATTTATAAATCATTTCCAAGTGCATATGACTCCAAATAAGACCTTGGATGATTTGATGAGATGCAAGCAACATGAAGAAGATATAACTAATTTTATCTCATGCTATCAATCACTTTATTCTCAAATTGATGTCAAGATTCCTGATCCACACCTTCAAAGATGTTTATAGAAAACTTGAAAACCGACTCTAGGACAAAATCACTATGATGAAATTTCCCTCCTTCATGCATTTGTGTACCACCCTTTGCAATTATCACAATTCGGTTAGTAGTTGAGATGCAAAGTCCGATTCTAGCCGACCCGAGAAATCTTAACATGCCAACCAAAACAATTCCCAACCATTTAGAAAGAAAAACGAAGGGTTCTTACAGTTCAACCCCCCTCAACAACTAACTCAACCCTTCAACAACCAAGTAGCAGCTGTTAAAACCATGGTGCCTTATAGTTATGGAGATCCAAAAATACAATTCACACCTTTACCAGACACCCTTCATAACACAATGTCCCAACTTTTACAACAAATGATTACCTTACCTACCATTAAAGCACTTGATCCTACTAAAGTTTTACTTCCAAACTTTAAATCCAATGCTTATTGCCATTATCATAGACAAAATGGACATGAAACAAAAAATTGTAAGCATCTTAAACACCTTGTGCAAGACCTCATTGATTACATTCATCTATCCATTGCAGGTGTAAATGATGAAGGAAATAAATTTGATCCCCCTCCAAATCAAAATTTGCAAATTTTCATTGATCCAATGCCCAAACATAATGTTTCATTTGTCAAAGCTAGTGAAACTCCAAAGAATGATGTGATGAATGTTCATATATGTTATGTGACTTTTTCCCTGTGAAGAAAATTATTTACGGGAGAATAAAGGATATTATGATCCTTTCATTAAATGAGATATTAATAAAGCATATGTGTAAAAGATCTCTTAAGGAGCTGGAAACATAATTATTAATTAAAATAATTATTAAATGGAAATCTCGTGAAAGGGTGTGATGGTTTTGAAAACTACCCCTTAAAGTTTATATAAAGCATTTATGTGAGACTTGGAAAAAATAAGGAAAATATTTAAGATATGGGACATGAAAAAATAGGAAAATCAAGTGGAGCACATTGCGGGAATAGTGTTCAAGGTTAGCAGGATGTGAGTAGGATGGAGAAGGGGCACTCCTACAGTGGGTGTCCAACCTGGGGTACAAGTGTGTGCACTCAGGATGGTCCTGGCTAGGGAATGGTTTTGTGGCATGAGTGTTGAGCATTGTTCTAGTGGAACCATCACTCGTGTAGAGCAGCCAAGTCTGTTTTCCTCCTAGACTGCTCATAGACGGAAGAGGCTGAACCAGGGACCATTCTAGCAATAGATGGGGATTTCTTCTACACATTTCCAAAGATAAGTATTAAAGCTTAATAAATTATCTGAGCAATAAAAATTGTTTAAATATTTGAGTTTATTGAATTAATAATTTATTGACGGCATGCTTGAATGTATTGAGTGGAATTATTGATCAATTTAGTTAATTTCAAAGTCTTTACTTGAACTATAAATATTACATTAAAATTTGTGCATAAAAGTTTTGGAATTAATCTGTGGAAACAATTTAAATCATTGCATTTTTATATTTGAGAATTAGTTTCATTTCATTTGGTATTATAGATCCTAATAGTAATATTATTTTGTTAAATTTATTTTTTACAATATATATATATATATTATAAATATAATAATAATTAAAATTAAAATTTATACATCAATTGAAATTCATGACTATTTATTATTCTCAAAGGTTAAATAGAAAAAATGGTAATAATAATTAAAATTAAAATTTATACATCAATTGAAATTCATGACTATTTATTATTCTCAAAGGTTAAATAGAAAAAATGGAATAACTAATGGAGATAAATCAATTTTAGGGTTCCCATAAAATATCTACCTTTCACTAAATGGTTAAAAAACTTTCACCCATTTTGATTATTTGATTCATAAATTGATTCTCACTGGAAATCAATTTAAATTTAACATTTCCCAAATAGACAGAGTAAAATTATTTTAACTCCTTCAACAAACTAATTACGAACAAAAAATTAAGTGATTAAATTAACTTTGAAATTCCACAGTAGAAAGTTAGATCCACTTTAAATTTATTTTAAAAATCATTGTTGAAGTTCTCCTTCCCTCTGAAATCTATGACCATTTGGTGGAAGTTGTAATTCTTTTTTACTTGTAATAAATGACACATTTTAATGGTTTTCCCAGTTGACTACACATTTGAGTTACGATAGTGGTGAGACTACATGGTCTGCCAAAAAGTATAGTCTCAGATCGTGATACCAAGTTCGTGGGATACTTTTGGAGGACCTTGTGGAAAAAGTTGAAGACAGAGTTGAAGTTCAGTTCTACACACCATCCACAAACTGATGGGCAGACTGAGGTTGTGAATAGAAGTCTGGGTAACCTACTGAGATGCTTGGTAGGAGATAAACCTAAGATATGGGACTTGATCTTACCCCAGGCAGAATTTTCTTACAACAATTCTGTCAATAGAAGTACTGGTAGATCACCATTCCAAATTGTGTATGGAGGTAGTCCCAGGACCGCTCCAGAATTGAGGAAGATGGACCAAGAGAAGAAAACTAGTGCTAAAGCCGAAGAATTTGCAGAGCACATCAAGAATATACATGAGAATGTCAGAGAACATATCAACAAGATGAATATGCAATATAAGGCTAAGGCAGATCAAAAAGGAGGTATAAGGAGTTTCGTGTTGGTGATGAAGTGATGTATCCACTTGAGGAAAGAAAGGTTTCCGGGAACCTATAACAAAGCGAAGATGAAGAAGTCTGGTCCTGAAAATTGTGAAGAGGCACAATCGGGAATGCATATGAGAGGTAGAGCCGCCAGCTGGATTCAACATTTCCCCTGTGTTCAATATTTCAGATTTGATAGAGTATCATGAAGGTGGCGCAGAGGAAACACCAACAAAGGAACAGTTTGGCATTCCAGCACCTACTTCAGAGAAGGAGGAGATTGAAGAAGTCCTAGATAGCCGTGGTGGGAAGGGAGTATCGTAAAACAGCAGTATGAAGAGTATCTCAAAATGGAGGAAGCGTCTGCGGGAAGATTCTTCTTGGTTGTCTAAGGCGTAGGGTTGACCGCTTGTCTTCATCTCGGTGACGCGGACGGTCACTTCTCAAATTACCTCGGTGTCTCAATAGCGTGTGAGCATCCGCTGGTGTGAGGGCAATCTTGCATCACCCAAAAGATGATTTCCATTTTATTCTATTTGCTTTTGTAGATGTTTTGTATTTCCTCGATACCTTTTCGCCGACAAGAGTTTCCAACTTTCTAACTACTTTTCTGTTTTTCTCGCCAACTGCTATTTTAAAGCGTGTTTGCATTTGAAGTCGTGTGTTACGGGTGAAATTTATGGGAAGGTTCGGGATGGAAAAATAAGCACTTTGGTGAAATAATCAGATCAAGATCATTCATGGTTTGAAAGTTATTCAAGTTCCACTTTCTGCTTTTGCCCTGAAAAACCTTCCGAGTCACTGAAAGCACCAAACGCATCCCGATGGGCCTAAAATTTCAGTGAACACCAAAGTAGTTCTACCAAAGGTCTACTTGTGGAATCGCTCTTTCGAGCTTTCTCAAAAGGTATTATCATTGAAGATCCACGGATTAAAGTTATGGCTGCCTTAAGTTGGGTGCATATTTTAGAAATGTGCTAATTTTCAACTGTGAATTTAAACTTGAATTTCAAATTGTAATTTTGGCGCCAAACCATCAAAAATCTTATCTCGAAGGTTGTTTTTGGTTCCAAACCGAAATGGGTCTATTTAGGGGCTTGTTTCTAATTTTTGGGTAACTTTTTGGGGAAAGAAGTTCGCATGCTGTGAAAGGGGATCTGGGTAATTTTCTGTAAGTTAGTAATTTGCATGTAATACAGAGCTTGGGGATTTGAGATCCTCTGCATGTAAGAAGTTCAATATTTATGAATAAAATATTATTCTCTGTTTTGTGAGTGTATTTTTGTGTCTCGGGTTTGCTCCCTCGTTAGAGCTCGTCACTGTGTAATTGTGATGTATGCTGGAGCGAGCCACTAATGTTTTCGTGATATGCATATGAGTCAAACACTGTTATACTTGTGATGTACATATGGGCTGATCACCATTCTACTTGTGATCTGTGTATGATTCAGTTGCAGTTGCACTTGGGATCTATGTATGATCTTGACACTATTGCACTTGTGATTTTTGTATGATCTAGTTGCGGTTGCACTTGAGATCTGTGTATGATCTAGCCTCTGTTGCACTTGTGATCTGTGTATGATCTAGTTGTGGTTGCACTTGGGGTCTTTGTATGATCCTGAAACTATTGTACTTGTAATGTGTATGAGCAAATTAACTTGTGTATATGGAGGTATGCTTGTGATATCCATTGTGTTTAATCTTTGAGATTACAGTATGAATGACCTCTTGTGAATATTGTGCATGTTTGTACACCAACGTTTGGTAAATATTGGTATGGACCCAAAACTTGATGGCAAGATCATTATCATTATATTATAATTGACTATGTTGATAGCTTACATGTACTAAAATAATAGTTATGGATTAAAGGTGAGATAATAGATCTTATACAAGAGGCGAGATTGAACTCTCTCTGTCATTGTGGGGAAAAGTACAATGCCTTTGATTTCCCATGAGGGGATATGTAGGCAGGGTCATCATGAACCCTCGAGGCTTAGGTCGTAGGTCTATGAAAGGCCTTAACCTTGGGACCTTAACACTCTCTTGTGAAAGCATATATTTGGCAATAATGAGTTGATGCCACCATGGAATGGGAAGTATTTAAGTTAACAATATTAAGCTTCATGGAAGGTGCTCATTCATTTAAGTGTAGATGTTGTGAATGCAAAAAAAAAAATGGTGTGATCGAGGGGTGGATTTTACAAAAAAATACTATTATATATAACAATCTATGTAATATTATTGGCATATTTTTATATATTAGGCTAGTTATGTTATAAAATATATTATAATCTATTTTAGATATTAAGAAAACATAACTTTTTATATATGATATCCCTTTATGTTATTTTATAACACATATAATACCATTCATATAATATATATTTAATTATATTAAGATAAGATAATATATATTATATATGTTATAATACACTAAAAAAGGTATTTAATAACCAAATATTTGTCTTGAAGCTCATTTTATTTTTACCTTTGTAGGTGAAAATAGAGAACATAGAAGAGGATATGAAATTCATTTAAGGGATCAAATGCTCAAAAAAATATGAGTGTATCATTAAACCTTGTTGGAGGGGTTATATACTTGGTAGGGTCTAACCATGCATAAGGGTCAAGCCTCCTCTAGCTTGGTGTGGACCAAAGGTCCCACATCTTAGAAGAAAAATCTCAATTCTTAAGTATAAATATAGAGTTTTTATTTCATATAATATCCACTTCTTTTTAATTTTTAGATAGATAAGTTTGGATTCTATAATGGACTAAACACTTGATAAATATATCCTTACCGTAACCTAGGAAAATTCATATTGAATATCAAAATTTATTATGAGTAGTTATATAGTTACTGCCAAACAAACCGAAAACTAAGAATTTTTAATACCCCATACAAAACATTGAACTTAAAACCATACCTATTTTAAACCAAAGAACATAAATAAAAAACCTCCCATTATTCTTTATAAATAGGAGAAATATTTTCTATCTCAAATATTTCTTCCACCCATAACTCCATTCCTACATGTACCTTGTATTCCTTTGTAATAACATGTAAGGGATGTGAATCATACACCATGGTGCATCTCTCTAGGATGTCATGACCTATGAATAGAGGAGAGAATATTATAGGGATACTATATTTAATTCCTATCCAATCCTTCCTCGATGATGATGAACATGCAAAACCTCTTGCACTTTGTTAATGTCACTATAGAAGACATAAAGAATGATTCTCTTCTAATCTCTGCAATCTCATCTAGATTATCATTTTTTAGATAGACATAGATGAAGGTATTGTAGATTCTATACATATATACCTATTAAATTATACCCCATATTTTTCACCATCTTCATATTTTCTAACTTCATCTCCTTGAAGTTATTTCACAAGAATAATTATAAGTCATAATATTAGTTCTACTTCTAGAATAAATAAAGATAGGTGTGTGATAAGATCCTCATAAATATCCACTCAACCACTTCCTAGCTACCAATCTCTTATCACCAAGAATTCACCTAAAAAACCCCAAGGATACTAATAATTTACATTAAACATAATTTTCAAATAGCTATCCAATATCCGTCCATGTAACTCTATCTCTACTACTTACACTTCATTAATTTATTATTTACCATCCTCCTTTACCTTCTTTCTATAAAAACAACACATTACCTATGCAACTTCTTTCCTTTAGTACTACAACTCCTTCTACTGATACTACCTCCTCATCTTCCATTTTTATGCCTTAAAAAGGATATATTACAACTACCTTCTCATTTGTTCCCTCTTCATCCTCTGACATGAGGATTTTTTCTTCTTCAATTTTCATTAATATGACACTCAACGCTCTCTTTTCTTTTATCTATACAACTATGGGATTCCTCTTCTCCCATTTGCATCTGCCCCCTCACTTCCTTAGACTCATCCAACAATTCTTCTCCCAACAATCTATTTACTTCTCACATCTCTTCCATCAACATGAGTTTCTCCTTATCATATTTATTAGTTTCTTTATCAAACAAGGGTCCTTCAAAGACAACCCCTTCCACTTCTTTTGTTTCATGTAAACTTCCTTCCTCAAATAGTCATTCTATTTTCTTCATCTCCTCTTTCAATAGGAGTCTTTGTTCATCTTCCACAACTTTTATTTATCAAATATAGCACTATCCAATTCCATGCTTTGAACTCCTCGATCTTCACATTCTTTTGAAATAATTACTCTATGGTCCAAAGTGACCATTATCTTTTCCCTTTTCTCTTCTCATCTTCTATCTTGTACAATTGTGACTATGTGGGTTGCTCCCACAATTTTCTCTTCCAATACCCCTTCTATCTAATGGCCACAACGTTTCTCCTTTTTACTTCTTCTCTCATTGTCCTCTTTTAAGATGATTTACTTATTTCCAAATATCTTTGTTTGATGAGAAATACTTAGTTCTTCTACTTCTTTGAGATAGCGATCTATCTTTCATACTTCAGCATTCACTCATTTATCTGTCACCATGCCACCTACACATAACTTCTCCTCACACTCTCTCTTATCCACTTCAACTTCTTTGCACTGCTTACTTTCTATCACATCCAATCTAGCCTTGATTTTCTGCAGTTTTTCAATAATAAATTTCTCATACCTATTTCCTCATTATTCTTCTCAAAATGAAATTCTTACAGGTCTTCTCACGACTTTTCTCATCCTCTTTTTTGAAGACATCTTCTTTTACTTCTACTAGTTCTTTAGAGACTCGCATGTCTCTTTGTCGAGATTTTAGTCAAATTCATTGATTCACAATCCCATTTCTCATGAGAGTAAATGATTCACTTAACACTTATTACATATAATGATATTCGTAGAGATGAAGCATCACAACTATGAGATGTTACCCATCTCAATACTACTTTGATTCAAACGTACTTAATCATAGAATTTTTCCTAAATCGAAACACACTTAACTTACTACCTTATAAATCATCATTTAAAAGATTAAAATATTAAAATAGAATAGCCAACATAAATTCAGAAGCTGAGTATATAATAAATATAAATCACAGAAATACTGCTATATATCATGATTTAAAATGGATTCTGGAAAATTATGATTTGAGTTCATTACAAACACCTCATCTTGTCGCCATAAGAAGCAGAAGTGCGATGGGCAGCCGCCAATGGTTTGCCCACACGCTGAAAGAATTCATTCATTTGACAGGGAGGGCAAGCCATTCTTGGCTGTCTAACACAGTCTGCCTTAAATGCAATATCCATACAAGAGACTACAACACCCAATGACACTGAAGAACATATATATAGTGAGAAATGATCATTGATAAGAAGTAAATGTGGGTTCATACTGTTTCTGGATTCGACACAAGGAATAAATTAAGTGAGCAATATGCGGCTCTTGGAGACTTTATGCTTGACCTTCACCATGGTCTACACAGGGGACTTTATAAGGATATTTCACCATCTGTTGGAACAATATTCTTCTGAGGGCATAAATAGTTTGCTACTTTAGAGGGAATATAATCGGAAAATAGAATAAAAGATACCTATGGAGAATCCAGAAAGAAAGGATCCAGGCGCTCAAAGACTAGATACGCTGCTTCATCGTCGGTTCGATAAGCACGCAGCATATGACAAAAGAATATAAGGATAAGGCATGCCCGATGAGAAACTGGCTATGAAGGAATTCTCTCATTCTCTTGTTATTGAAATTATTCCTCTAGTCCTGCTAATCTATGGGCCAGTGTCCGCCATCTATTTTCTATTGGTATAATTCTTATTGACTAAATAGTTTTGTTTTAGTCAATAATGTGGCGTTTCAATATTTAGTCAAAATCAAATATTAAAGTTTACAAGTTAAAATCATATTCTTTATTATTATAGTAAGCTCAGCATAATTCATTTATCAATTTGGATACTCCATTTTTATTCCATTATCTCTATTTAAGGATTCCTTATGACATGTCATAATATCTATTGTATGTTGTCAACAAGTGTAACTCCTTCTTACATCTCTCTTTGCATCATAGATTCTCTTACATTTTGATGTTGGGGGTCTTTTTTTTAGTGATCATAGATTTTTATACAAAAATTTAACTGAATTCATTTTTAAAATTTAAGGTTTTGGAGAGCTCCATGTCACTGTTACTAACTTGATCTAAGGTCCATTTCAATATTTTTCAAAATCAAAATAAATTTTTATAACCCAAAAATTACTTTTTTTTTGTGTTTTTAATAGTAAGATGTAAAATTAAGACACCCTTCATAATAAAAATTTTTAAAATTCAAAATTTAACAAATTTAAATTATTGCTTAAAGAAAACTTTGAAAATTCCCTATGATACTTTTTATAAGTTTAATTTGTTCGTTACACCTCTTAAATAAGAAGACTTACGTAGAAAAATCATTACTACCTATGACAGGTATATACAAATATTCTTAACCATTACAGAAGACAGTGTAATATATTCACATGGAAGAATACACAGCATATATAATGTTACAGTGAACGATATGACAAGAGGAATAATTTGACTGACCATTCAGGGATGACAGTAAAGTGGCATTTCTCCATCTGTTACAACTCCTTTCGTTCAAATAGCAGTGGTCACCCAAAGGCATATTTCTGTTACACCATTTTATTCTCTGAGAATAAGAAAAAGTCTGTTGAATTTCACCAGATAAAGTCTTGAAAAGAGGAATAAGTATGTTAGAAAATAGATGAAAGCGACAATGATAAAGATAAGGTAAGCATGGAGAGGAATAGTTCCATCAATTTTTTCAGAAGACTTACCTGTCATAAACAGTTGAATGAATTTCATCAGATAAAGTCTTAAAGAATCCATTTGAAAAGAGGAATAAATAGGCTAGGAAATAAATGAAAGTAACAAGTATAAAGATAAAGGATAAAGATAAGGGAAGCATGGAGAATAATAGTTCCACGGTTTTATCAGAGACTTACATTTTATTAGCAGTCAACTGATAACATGAGAATATTATGATATTATCAGGTCTTTAAAAGTATAAAGAAATATTTGAAATATTTATTAGGAAAGAGTAGAGTGGTAACAAGTTTGTTGAGTGAGAGTGAGCTTTTGAAGTTATATTTACGGGAGTTAAAACTTTTTATTTGGATAGAAATAATGAAATATTGTAATTAATTAAAAAGCAAAAATAAAATAGAAGATAATTTTAATTAATATATATATTTTACAGAAATACAGGTGAGAAAAGGTAGGCTTTTGAAAAGAGTCAAACTCTTTTATAATGGATCACAAGATTTCAAAAGATAGAAAAAAGTTAATACAACCCAACCAACCAACAACAACAAGAAGCAAGTAGTAGAAAAATTAGAACACAAAATCAAAACAATCCACAACACAAAGAAAGGAACTAAATACAATGAACATATGTAATAACTCTCTAAAAGGAGCAATAAACAATTAGATATCACAAACAAAGGAACTAAACACAATGAACACATGCAATAACCTGAAAAGAGATAAAATCAAATAAACTACTAACAAATATTTTTTATAAAGTATTTTAAAATATTTTAAAATCTTAAGTCATTTTATAATTAAATGAAATAGTGTTCATCTTTAATTTTATGACCATTTTTCAATATGTAATTTAGGAACACTATGTTTTTTATAAGTAAAGTTGAGGAAGTCAATACAGAGAGGATTCACTTCTTTTAATACAAGGTTCAAGTAATTCATGAGTATAGTGCAACCCTAAATCAAATATACTAGACCATTCACAACTATATAAATTATTTCTTAATTCAATAATAATTTTACTTTTAAAGTTATAATATTCTTTTGTTAAAAATTAGTTGGATTAGTTATCTAGGATTTGCAAAAAAGAAATAAAAAGGTAATAAGGCTTGAGTGTAGGTATCATGAAGTTTACCAATTATATTTTTGAGAAATTAGATAAACCTATCACTATGGCTATATTTCTATAAACATCACTTTTTGTTTCATGCATCTATTAACAACCATTATATGATCATCAATTTGGTCTATTACTAAAACAAATCCAAATAATGACTATAATAAAAAAGTATCACTAAAACTACACAAGAAGATCTAGACTTTATTTCTACTATCAGAGACATAAGAAAGACACTTTACAACACACTTGGGTTTGTTGTGGGCTTAGGCTATCACAACATTGAATGATTTCAATTGCAAGCTCCACTAGGAATTAGATGTAAAGAACATTTCCTAAAAACTTCAAGCATTCAAGTCGAAGTGCTTCACAATACAATTCATCTACATTTCAAGGTAAATTTGAATTCCATCCATATCCTCATGAAGCAAAATTATGATAGAAATTGAGGAGAGTAGGGATAAACTTGAGAGAAACTATACAATATCACGGACATTGTGGTAGCCAATACACTTACCAAGTTCTAGTAGAAGTTTTGATGGCCTCACAAAACTATTCATCATCATATTTTTCCAACTCCATTGCAAGCCCCTATAATTTCAACATCCAAATTCATAACTTAGGATTATTGAAATCCTCGGAAATGTAATCTATAAATCTCTTTCATGATTGTTTTCATTACTCTTATGTTGTGAATTTCACACACACATATATATATTTTCCATCTAATTATATATTTTACTCTTCTTCTCTCTTATTTTTGTCATTCTATTGTCTAATCTTGCTCCCGATTTCTTTCTTTTTCTTGTACTTATCTACCATATATTATTTCTCATTAAGTATTTGATGGCTGCGATTAAATTTCAAATGCAAATCTGCCAAATTGATGGCTGCAAGCACCAGCAAATACAAATTTATCTTCTTTGACAACAAAATTTACAAAACAACACCAATCTGCCTGTCTATTATTTTATTACTGTCTTCCAAAATCAATATAGTATAAAGTAATTAAAACAAATACAAATAAAAACAGTTAGCAATATTTCTCCACTCTTTCTTTTGAACAGTAATTACATAGCCCACTGTGTTTGATATGCAAAAGAATATGGAGCTTTCAAAGCTCTCATCTAATTCTTTTTCACCAAAAATTCTATTGCCTGCACAGCAAACTACCAACGCCCCATTTCTTTGATTAAATCAGCAAGACAAAAAGAAAACTGCAAGGTGTTAACAACTCCATGCATTATTTATTTTGCACTTTTGAAGTTCATCACTACAGCTGCAATCCACGCACTTGTAATAGCTCCATTTCCCACGCCATGCCTCTTTGCTGCAATTTCCTTTCATTTTTCTTAACTGCTTTCTTTCTTCTCACCTTTCTTGGCAACAAAGAATTAACGCTAAAAACTGTTTCTTGATTTACTCTCTCATAGCTAACTTGAATCTGATTTTATCCTCCTTTCCACACGGGTATGCAAACCAACATTTAGCACCATAAACAGCAAATAAAAATCAAAACAAATCTTTAAAAGCTCCTGCGTCAGTATTCATCTATACATATATTCTTAATTATAGCGTATATTTATTTATCAATCATATTTTTATATATATTTATATATTGAAACACACAAACAATGCTTTTTAATATAGTTGCAAGGTTTTGTATAGGTCTGTAGAGATATATTCCAATATAATAACATGGATATTGGTATATCTCTATACATATGGATACAAATATTTACTTATGATCATATAGATCTATATACATTTATATTTTCTTTTTTCTCCCCTTCATGTTTACAAGTATATTTTCATACTCATATTTACTCATTTATATTTATTCATTGGTTAAATTTTACCAATTTTTAATTATTATATTATATCCTTGTTAATTTTTCATCCCTTTAAATTAATTCTCTTCTCTCTTAATTCTTCTTCCTCACATTTCTCTCTCATTCTCTATTCCTCTTATCGCTTCATTCTCAACACTCTTTTTTTTAAGATTGTGTCTATAATCCAATTCTTCATTTTCCTCTTCTCGATGATGGGTTGTTGAGTGTAATCGATGTTGGAGATTATATTCCCAACTACCCCAGCTCTGTGTGCTGAGCATTTAAAACCAAAGTTTCTCACTGACATTCTAGATGACTCTACTACCAACTTCCCACCAACCCTCATTTCTCACCTTTGTCTACTGTTTTTGTATTCTGGAAAAATCTAAAGACCTCAATATGATTATAAATAGAATGTAATGTAAGGGCTATTTACTCTCTTCTGGGAGTCCAACTCCATAGAGCTGATAGAGATAAGAAGATGAGTCTGTATGTAGTTTTGAGTTTGTAAAATGATATGAAGAATGCAATCATGCCTGATAGTTATAGAGTTGCAGCTCAATCAATAGATGTAATGTTCTATTTTGTTTAATATAAATCTGTCTCTGTTTTGCTGCTCCCCTGGTTCCTACAAGTGGTATCAGAGCCGATGGTACATGATCTAGAGGAACCTAGAGAGGCAGATGAATATGAGAGTGTGTTGGTATGAAGACAAAGCCTTCGATTGCAGAAAAAGAAGGCTGCGAGTAGCCATAGAAAGAGATCTAGGCGCTACCAGGGGAGGTTAATCACTGAAGTTGCAGAAGACAAGAAGATTGTCAGAA
This sequence comes from Sequoia sempervirens, assembly GCA_007258455.2. Lineage (NCBI taxonomy): Eukaryota > Viridiplantae > Streptophyta > Pinopsida > Cupressales > Cupressaceae > Sequoia > Sequoia sempervirens. The sequence continues at coordinate 11,907 of VDFB02044526.1, read as the reverse complement.
GTCAATTGAAGAAGCTGCAAACTTTGAAAAAAGTGTGAAACCAGAGAAGGCCACTGTCCAAGCATAGCAGTAAGAGTGATGGAGTGCCCAAGGATAACATCAACTAGTTATTGGCATCGGTTGGAGGAAATCAATTTCTAAAAAGTATTGCAATCTGAAGAGAAGTCACTGTGTATGTTGAAGCCGTGCCAGAAGCCCTAAGGAGTTTTCTAAAAGCTGCAGCTAAAGTCTAGTGTATGTTGTGCCACCTTCTCAAGAAGAAAATTGTAGCCAAGTGAAGAAATGAAGCTTGTATTTGTTGCCGATACAAGAGGAATAGATGGTGTAGTGGCCAACGATGCAAAGGTCACAGTTTTTCTAAGATGCACCCAGTAAGCAGGTCGTAGAACAGAGAAAAAGCCAGCCAAGGAGGTTGTTACAGAAGAGTTCAAAGGTAGCCATCGAAGTTGTCAAAGTAAAGAGAATCGTGAAAGCCGGTAAAAGCCGTGAGGAAAAAGGTCGCAGAAGTAAAGTGATAGACTGCCAAAGCAATAGTAAAAGGAGTGTGAAGTTGTTCAAGATTGGAATAAAATGCTAATCAAAATAGTGGACCGAGGAGGAAGAAACTGTCAAAGTACAACCGTAGCTGTTACATGAAAGAAAGTTTGAGGAGCTTGTATGGGAAACTGTTTAAGGTGTGAGAGAGTCAAATTGTGTAGAAGAGCATATTTAAAATCTATTTAAAGAGGAGTTGATAAGTGAGATCAGGAAATCAAAGGAGGATACCGGTTGTGTGAGATTTTGAAATATAAGTGAAGCCCTTAATGGATTAAGGAAGAAATATTGTTAAATGCCGCAACATTCTATTTTTGTATGAAAGCAATGTATGAGGCCAATGGAGCTCATTAAAACTAGGATCCCTGAGCACCTGCAGAGTGACTCTATGGGAGGTGTTGATAAAACAAGTGAATCACACCTGAACCTACGATGGACTGGTAACCAAGAGGGCTAGAGCTCATGGTTAGAGCATCCCAACTGCAACATGGGATCTCCTAGATTTGATCGCTAGATCTAGAAGATTTTAGATGTCGTAGCATCAGTGAAAGAGACTGAGAATGTAATGAGAATTCGTGGTAGTTGTGATTAGGGGGGAGTGTTGGAGATTATAATCCCAACTACCCCAGCTCCGTATGTTGAGCATTTAAAACAAAGTTTCTCACCGACATTGTAGATGACTCTGCCACCAACTTCCCACCAACCCTCATTTCTCATGTTTGTCTACTGTTTGTGTATTCTGGAAAAATCTAAAGACCTCAATATGATTATAAATAGAATGTAATGTAAGGGCTATTTACTCTCTTCTGGGAGTCCAACTCCGTAGAGCTGTTAGAGATAAGAGGATGAGTCTGTATGTAGTTTTGAGTTTGTAAAATGATATGAAGAATGCAATCATGCCTGATGGTTATAGAGCTACAACTCAATTAATAGATGTAATGTTTTATTTTGTTTAATATAAATCTGTCTTTGTTTTGCTGCTCCCCTGGTTCCTACAATCCAAAATAAACAAAGTTGATTCCAAAACCATTCTTTCAAATGCAACATGGACTATAAAAAACTTATGCCAACTATGGTTCTCTATTGTTAAGATTCTTATAGATTGCCTCGTTTTGGTAATTTATTCACAGGTAGAGTTTTTAGGACTCTCTCTCTCTCTCTCTCTCTTCCTTCCCTCTTAGGGTTCCGAAATTATTCTTCGATATTGCTTGATGTATTTGTGGGTAGAGGATTTAATGAAGGATTATCCAACTATACACCCAAATAAAACAACACAAAATTACACAATGGAACTTCAAAGAAATAATAAAGCAATAATATGAACTTTATTGATTCTCAACCATTAATGTATTACAATCTATGAAAATAGGATTCCATCATACTAGAATACAAATGTTTTCAAGATTATAAATATGCAAATTATAATATTGAAATGATATTACAATACACTGCTCAAACTTGAATCTCTGGTCTATCTCTAATTGAATTGCTTTCAAATGATTATACATAATATTTGTATAACAACCTCAATCCTTAGGAATGATCTCAATTAGTCACAAGGCGGTGCAAAGCTCAAATCCGATGAATCTTAATGTGGTTCACACCATCGAAACTATTAGGTCTAATGCCCCTTAATATGTGTTCCTTTTCTACTACAATCCATTAACAATGTTAATCCTAATACAAGATTAGGAACCCAATTATGCCTTTTTGGTAGATGAAATCTTCTAAAAAATTAATATGATGTGCATGGATTAGTATAGAATATGTGTTCATCAAACAAGGCGTAATATACAAGAGTAGTGATATGTGGGAGGATCTATAGTGACTAATTGATGACTAGAATGTAAATGAAAACCTACCAAAAAAAGGAAAGATTTTTATTTTTTGCTGATGCAAGATTTTTCTTACACCTTGATATACTCCCACATCAACATGTACAAAGGGATGGTGTTAATAGAGCCTTCATTGATGAATTTTAAGTATTAGTGAATAATAGAAGAAACAACTTGACTTTTTCATCAACCAAGTCCTTCTAAGGAGGGATAAAAGTGTTTATCAACCAAGTCTTTCTAAGGAGGGGATAAAAGTGTTTAAAACTAGATACAACATGTGAAAGGATGTGTGTAGTCCTATGACCAATATCAATAGATAGAATTATGCTACTTGTATCCTTGATGTATGTTCTATTATAACATTTCAAGGATACCCTAGATGTAGTATATGGTTCTTACCAGTAGGTATGGGTTACTAAAAAGGTATTCATCTATGACAATGTTGAAAGGAAAAACAGATCCTAAATCAAATTTTCTTCCCAAAACTTATCATTTATAATACCATTAATGTGTAATGGGTTTTGATAGTTGTGATTAGAATTTCATATTATATGAGTGTAATACTAAAGGGTTTTTATAGAAGCGATAGAAGCAGAATCCCCATCAATTGTGCTTATCAAAAAAAATTTCCTAAATCGATACACACTTCACGTACTACCTTGTAAATCATCCTTAAAAAGATTAAAATATTAAAGCCAGTAGCATACATATATGATAAATATAAATCACAGAGAAATTCTGCCATAAATCACGAATTAGAATGGATTGTGGAAAAATATGATTCGAGTTCATTGCAAACATCTCATCTGGTAACCATGAGAAGCAGAAGTGTGATGGCCAGCCGACAATGGTTTGCCCACATGCTGAAAGAATTCATTCTTTTGACAGGGCGGGCAAGCCATTCTTGGCTGTCTAACACAGTCTGCCTTAAAAGCAATATCCATACAAGAGACTACAATACCCAATGACATTGAAGAACATATATACAGTGAGAAATGATGATTGATAATTAGTATATGTAGCTGTTTCTGGATTCGACATAGGGAATAAATTAAGTGAGCAATATGCGGCTCTTTGGGACTTTATGCTTGTCCTTCACCATGGCCTACACAGGGAACTTTATAAGGAGATTTCACCATCTGTTGGAACATTATTCTTCTGCAGCAAGGTCAATAAGGCATTTCCTTTCCATAGGATGCATCATGTATTCTGAGGGCATAAATAGTTTGCTACTTTAGAGGGAATATAATTGGAAAATGGAATAAAAGATACCCACAGCCCATCACAAGCAAGGATAGTCATAACCATAAGTAGGCAGCATATGACAAAATAAGATAAGGATAAGGCATGCCTGAAGAGAAAGTGGATATGAAGGAATTCTCTCATTCTCTTGTTACAGTGAACGATATGACGAGAGGAATAATTTGAGTGATCATTCAGGGATGACGGTAAAGTGTTGAATCATGTGGGCCCACGCTTCAAGTTAATTGTGGCATTTCTCCATCTGTTACAACTGCGTTCGTTGATATAGCAGTGGTCACCCATGGCATACTTCTGTTATTCCATTTTCTTCTCTGAGAATAAGAAAAAGTCCGTTGAATTTCATCAGATGAAGTCTTAAATTATTTAGAGGATTCCATTTGAAAAGAGGAATAAGTATGTTAGGAAATAGATGAAAGCAACAATGATTTAAAAGATAAGGTAATTATGGAGAGCAATAATTTTATCGATTTTATCAGAAGACTTATATATCATAAATAACATAAACAATCAACTGACAACATGGGAATATTACGATGTTACCAGGTTTTTAAAAGTATAACGAAATCTTTGAAATAGTAATCCAGGAACAGTAAAGTGGGAACAAGTTTTTTGAGTGAGAGTGAGGTTTTGAAGTAATAAAGGTTTATATTTACGGGAGAATAATGATATTTTGTAATAATTAAAAAATAAAAATATAAGAGAGTTTTAATTAATAAAAATAAAAATAAGGAAATACAAGATAAAAAATATTTTTATTTAATAATTTTATTTTGTTAATAGAGCTAAAGGTAGGTTTTTGAAACGACTCAAAATTCTTTTATAATGGATCATAAAATGAAAGAGAATGTTTCAAAAGATACAAAAAAGTAAATACAATCCAACCAATCAACAAAAGGCAGCACCAAGAAACAAGTAGCACAAAGACTAGAACACAAACAAATGAACTAAACACAATGAACATATGCAATAACTCTCTAAAAGGAGCGAAACAAATAGATATCACAATCAAGGTGGCTTAAAGCCAAATTGCTATAGAGAGCATTGAAATTTTCTATTCTTTATATCCATAGCAAATTTGTGGAAGCTAACAAACCTAGTTGTACAACCATCTTTAGAAGTTGATTCAACCTCAAAATAAACCAAAGGATAATGAAACTTTCTCACATCCTCATTTATTTTTCCTTTATCGCTTTTAGGTGAAGGCCCATTAGGTCAAAATTGGAGCATGAAAGAGTAGATACAACTATTTTCAATATGAAGCTCCACCCTCCTATTCTTGTTGCTAGGAATAATTTCCCAACAATCCACCTCAAAGACATTCCCTCCAAAGTCATCCCTCATACTAACAATATAACTAAAGTTAACACTACATCACCCTATGTATGATCAAGCACCATGAGATCAATGTTCTCCCTAGTATTATGAGATCCCATGTCGACCATGCCTCTAGAGCTAGAGTACCCAGTCATATAGAAATTTTGATACAAAACCATGTAGTCCTCATATAAAATATGTTGCATCCAATAACCAAATTTATAGGACAAGGTAATAGAAGAAGGAAGCACCTTACTTGCACCACATACACACAAAATCTAGAAAATGAAAAATATTTCCTAGAAATGGTCACTAGATCAAAATAAATAAGTTGACGAACTAAAAAAGAAATATCTTTTATGACATCCTTCTCCCAATATTCCAAAGGCAGCTTAGCAGCTTTACTCAATAGAGACTTTATTTGTGCATTCATTTGCAAGATCAAAGCTTGAAGCCCACTTCTTAAAAAAAATCCCAAATTATCTCATAAACCATGACCCACCCAACAAAATCTAAACACACTATCCATGACTTGAAAAAGAGACACAAAAGAAACCCCTAAATAATATTTTTTATATAAATTATTTTAAAATCTAAAGTCATTTTATAATTAAATGAAATAGTGCCCATCTTTAAATTTATGACCATCTTTCAATATGTAATTTGGGCACACTATATTTTTCAAAAGTAAACTTGAGAAAGCCAATATGATGAGGGTCACACCGCCCGAAGCCACACAAATCACAACAATAGATACCAACACAAAAGATGCGAGAAAGAAAAATAACTCACTTTCAATTATTTTTGGCAAATGAAATTACATATTCAAAACTTACATGCCACAACCTCATGGGCTTGATTCATTACAACAAAATCAACTCTAAAAACAAAATATATTATTCAGAGCCACAATCTACCCTAACGGAGCCACCTTCTACAACCCCCACCTAACCCTTTTTATTTTACCCCAATAACCACCTTAGAATTTTCTAGAAAGTTTAACTTTCCCTTTTGTTTTGGCGTCAAAAGTCTCGCCGTTTGATTTTTGGCCTAGGAAGAAATTTTAATGAAATTCAATTTTTAGAGGAGAAATTTCATGGGGCCATAACTTTTGATCCAGGTGTCCAATTGGCTATTATTTCATATCATTGCAAAGCTCTCAAAAATCTCAAAGAGATCTACAACACTTGAGCCCACCATAGGTCATTAGCTTTTCGAGCTGTTTTGGAGCCTCTAAAGTTCATATTTGAATTTAAAGCTGCATTGGAGAAATTTCTCGGGAAAAATACTTTAATATCTCCCAAACCATGCAGGGTTTTGAGATGATTCTTTTGTGATCAATTTCTTTTAGTTCTGCTCCATGGGGTAACTTTTCAGGTCTACGAGCTCGTTTAGGTTGACTTACTAAAAATAGTAAGTGATCATTTTTTGCTATTTTTGACTCTTGATTGTCTTACATCCCTTATGTGCGATCATGGAACTCAAAACAACTAAAAAAATTAAGGAAAAACATTTTTTTTTGGGTGATGCAAGATTTCCATACATCGCTAAATGCTCTTGCATCACAAAAAAAAGATGATATACTTAGTTTTTTAATATGAGGTTCAAATAATTCATGAGTGTGAACATGGAAAAAGTAACCCTTCTAATTTTTCTCATGTTTAGGCCCTCCTAATGATTTTGGCTTGATTTTTCCTAGATTTAATGTTGTAATGTGGTCAACACATTCACATTAGGTCTTGGACCCTTGAGAATCATTAATAATTCTATGATGTCTTGTAAAAGTGTTGTAAAGTGTTGTAACCCACTTTCACACTTTTCTTGGACCCTTTCATTATAATTCACCTAAATAACCTCTTTTTATCACTTACCAAGCCTTATTTCAAAGTGTTGTAAAGAGTTGTAATAAACTCACACTTTTCTAGGTTTGCCATAATTAATTTGACCCTTTCTTATGTTTAAATGACCCCTTAATACACTTTCCAACCCTACTTAAGTGTGTTTTGGAGAATAATCTCGTTAAACATCATTAAATACAATTTAATTCCTGACACCCATTAAAATTTCCCTGGTGGGACTAAGTTGCCACTTAGGGCAACTTAGTCCCACTAGGCACAAAAATCAAAATTATTTTAAATTTCTAGCAGGATATTATTCTCTTAACCTTGAGCTTGTCGGCCTGTGATGTGTTATTTTTGGGAAATTTTGTAAAATAAAGTATAAATAAAGGGTTTTCCTCTTAATTTCAACCCCATTCACCCCATACATTCATTCATACATTAGCATACATACATTCACTCATTGATTATTCTCAAGCATTCTAGACATTATCAAGTCTACATTGGAGCATCTACTTGCATATCTTCATATTTCTACATCAAGGGTTTGCTGAGTTGTAGCATTGAATGTTTATTCATCATTTTTTCTCTTTCATTTTATTTTCAAGGGTTTGATTACTAAATTGGGGTTTTGACCAAGGAAAACCTCTATTCACTAACCCTTAACCCTTTTTCCCTCTTTGCATATGTGTTTTGCAGGTCTTATGCAAAATTTCCAAAGACAAAGGTGTTAAAAGGTGTCATCATTTCATCAAAGTCACTCAACAAAAGCCCTAAGAGAAGCTTGGAGACCATTTACAGATCAATTTCTGCAGATTCACAATCAGAACCTGTCGAGAATAGAAGTACATACTGAAGGCTACAAATTTCTACCCCAAATTTCCCAAGATTCATAGGTGGAATAAGTCACCATATGTGGTGAGTTAGTCCCACTATTAGTGATTTTTTAATTTCTAGATACCCTTTTGGTTGAAACCTATTTCAGCAAAATCTCCCTAAAATAGGACTAAGTTGCCTAGCTTGGCGTAAGAGTCCCAGTTGACTTCAACAACAAATTTTGTAGGATTCTAGAGCCTCTCTGCATCACATTCTAGTTTCCAGGTGTACCTCTCCAATTTCTTTCATTTTTATTATTGTTTACTTGCATTCTTTGGTCATTTTGCATACAACAACGTGTTTTCAAACATCTTGCATTTCTTAGGTTTTACATTAATAATTCATTTCCTTTATCAATTTATTGCATTAGGACATTACATTTAGGCATATTTCATTCATACTTGTATTAGTTTTGAGTGGGGACTTTGCCCATTTTGGCCTACCTCTCTCCTTTTAGGTGAAAAACCCTAGAAGTGTTAGGGAGTCTTGTGGAGCCAAAATCTTTGTCCACATTTTGGTGAACCCGACTTTCAAACATTATATTTTTGATTTCAAGTGCATTTACATCCTAAAAATAGCTTGCATCACTATGGCATTATGTTTTGCATTGTTTAAATTGCATCCTAGGGTTTTAAAAATTGCATTAGTGAAAAGCTCATATAGCTTACATTTTTGCATTGCATTTCATTAAAAATTCAAAAAAATCTACATATTCATACTGTATCTACATCTGAAAACCTAAAAAGCATAAAATCCACTCTAAAATTTTTGCAAAAATCTCAAAAAATCACAACTTGGAATAATTCACCACCCTGAGCGACTTAGTCAAGTTGCATATTTATCACTGCATTTTCTAGAATTTAATTTGCAATTTTTGCATTTCTACTTGTTTTTGCATTTTTGTGTTGTTTTCCATAATTTTATTTATCAACATTTTATTGCTCTTAGTTTATATTGCATTTTCATTCACCTGCATTTAGAAACCTTTGCACGAGTGTTTGGTGTTCTATTGCTAATACCTTAGTGAGAAGAAGTTCAAAACTCATGTTATCCCAAGATAATACACTCATTGTGGATCTTGGGTTATCTAAATCTTCCACTCCTAGTATTGCAACTAGTACACTAGGCATGGATACTACCTTTAGCAACTCTTTTCCTTCAAATAACATGCAAGTTGATACACAGAAAGATCACATTTTGCAAGACAAAATTATTAACATCCATGAAGACTTAACACATTTGCAACATCAAGTGTGTCTTGAAAACATATCAACCACCACAACTTCGACCATAGAAAACATCTATCACATGCTTGAAAGTGAAGAAGGCCTAGACATTATGAAACAAATAGCTGAGATATACCAAAAACACGTTCCTTCCACCTCTAGTGTCTCTCAAACAACATTGTGGTTAGCCAAGGAGGACCTCACACTCCTCCTCCCTCAATAGTAGCATCCATACCTACCTATACCACTCCTCAAGTCACAACAACAATGCAATAGGTTAGTAATGTGACTCCTTCCTTGACTATTCTTGCTAGCATTCCTAATTCCTATGTGGCATCACATGTTCTATCCTCTTCCACCATACCATCTATAATTATTCCCTTCACTTTCCCTACCACTACATACACTCCATCACCACTTTCCCTTCCTCCTCATACCACTTACAATGGCCCTCTCATAACACAACTTTTTCAAATAGTTTTATCTATGAAAAAACAAATATGGACACCATAAACCAAAATCAGAATGGACCACCCACCTATTATGTTCGAAGCAACCCACTATCTTTGGAAATATTTTGAACACAGATGCCACAAGGAATAGAGATGCTAGATTTGAGAAATATGGAGGGAAGGGAGATCCTTCTAACCATGTTAATGATTACACAACCTTATGTAGTGAATTTGTCCTTGATGATAAAATGTTAGCGAAATTGTTTCCTAGAACCTTAAAAGACACTGCCTTGGAATGGTTCTCATCTTTATCAAAAAATTCAATTCATTCATTCAATGAACTAGTTGATGCATTTATAAATCATTTCCAAGTGCATATGACTCCAAAGAAGACCTTGGATGATTTGATGAGATGCAAGCAACATGAAGAAGATATAACTAATTTTATCTCATGCTATCAATCACTTTATTCTCAAATTGATGTCAAGATTCCTGATCCACACCTTCAAAGATGTTTATAGAAAACTTGAAAACCGACTCTAGGACAAAATCACTATGATGAAATTTCCCTCCTTCATGCATTTGTGTACCACCCTTTGCAATTATCACAATTCGGTTAGTAGTTGAGATGCAAAGTCCGATTCTAGCCGACCCGAGAAATCTTAACATGCCAACCAAAACAATTCCCAACCATTTAGAAAGAAAAACGAAGGGTTCTTACAGTTCAACCCCCCTCAACAACTAACTCAACCCTTCAACAACCAAGTAGCAGCTGTTAAAACCATGGTGCCTTATAGTTATGGAGATCCAAAAATACAATTCACACCTTTACCAGACACCCTTCATAACACAATGTCCCAACTTTTACAACAAATGATTACCTTACCTACCATTAAAGCACTTGATCCTACTAAAGTTTTACTTCCAAACTTTAAATCCAATGCTTATTGCCATTATCATAGACAAAATGGACATGAAACAAAAAATTGTAAGCATCTTAAACACCTTGTGCAAGACCTCATTGATTACATTCATCTATCCATTGCAGGTGTAAATGATGAAGGAAATAAATTTGATCCCCCTCCAAATCAAAATTTGCAAATTTTCATTGATCCAATGCCCAAACATAATGTTTCATTTGTCAAAGCTAGTGAAACTCCAAAGAATGATGTGATGAATGTTCATATATGTTATGTGACTTTTTCCCTGTGAAGAAAATTATTTACGGGAGAATAAAGGATATTATGATCCTTTCATTAAATGAGATATTAATAAAGCATATGTGTAAAAGATCTCTTAAGGAGCTGGAAACATAATTATTAATTAAAATAATTATTAAATGGAAATCTCGTGAAAGGGTGTGATGGTTTTGAAAACTACCCCTTAAAGTTTATATAAAGCATTTATGTGAGACTTGGAAAAAATAAGGAAAATATTTAAGATATGGGACATGAAAAAATAGGAAAATCAAGTGGAGCACATTGCGGGAATAGTGTTCAAGGTTAGCAGGATGTGAGTAGGATGGAGAAGGGGCACTCCTACAGTGGGTGTCCAACCTGGGGTACAAGTGTGTGCACTCAGGATGGTCCTGGCTAGGGAATGGTTTTGTGGCATGAGTGTTGAGCATTGTTCTAGTGGAACCATCACTCGTGTAGAGCAGCCAAGTCTGTTTTCCTCCTAGACTGCTCATAGACGGAAGAGGCTGAACCAGGGACCATTCTAGCAATAGATGGGGATTTCTTCTACACATTTCCAAAGATAAGTATTAAAGCTTAATAAATTATCTGAGCAATAAAAATTGTTTAAATATTTGAGTTTATTGAATTAATAATTTATTGACGGCATGCTTGAATGTATTGAGTGGAATTATTGATCAATTTAGTTAATTTCAAAGTCTTTACTTGAACTATAAATATTACATTAAAATTTGTGCATAAAAGTTTTGGGATTAATCTGTGGAAACAATTTAAACCATTGCATTTTTATATTTGAGAATTAGTTTCATTTCATTTGGTATTATAGATCCTAATAGTAATATTATTTTGTTAAATTTATTTTTTACAATATATATATATATATATATTTAAATATAATAATAATTTAAATTAATTTATACATCAATTGAAATTCATGACTATTTATTATTCTCAAAGGTTAAATAGAAAAAATGGAATAACTAATGGAGATAAATCAATTTTAGGGTTCCCATAAAATATCTACCTTTCACTAAATGGTTAAAAAACTTTCACCCATTTTGATTATTTGATTCATAAATTGATTCTCACTGGAAATCAATTTAAATTTAACATTTACCAAATAGACAGAGTAAAATTATTTTAACTCCTTCAACAAACTAATTATGAACAAAAAATTAAGTGATTAAATTAACTTTGAAATTCCATAGTAGAAAGTTAGATCCACTTTAAATTTATTTTAAAAATCATTGTTGAAGTTCTCCTTCCCTCTGAAATCTATGACCATTCGGTGGAAGTTGTAATTCTTTTTTACTTGCAATAAATGACACATTTTAATGGTTTTCCCAGTTGACTGCACATTTGAGTTACGATAG
>VDFB02044525.1:0-22967 GCA_007258455.2 Sequoia sempervirens | reverse complement strand
AAGGCATAGCCATAGGTCGCAATGGTTGGATCAACAATTTAGGATGTGTAAGGACTCTTTCTTGATTGGAACTATTGTATTTGTAGTTGATTTTTCTTAAAATTACACACTACAACCACAAAATGAAGTACAATCACAATATTATAATTATATTCAAATTGCTATTTTTGTCCACATAACATATAAACATGCCCTTGATAGTCTAGAAGAGGATAGGAAGATAATTAGGGAGTAACATTTTACATGAGTGTTGATAGATCTCATTCATTCGAGTTTGCACAACATTGTTTTGAAAAAAAATTTGAGTTCTTGCAAGAAAAAGGTATTGCAATGGGCCAACATATCAATTGGCTAGATAACTACACAAGGAAATTCAAGAATGGTCGCATGTTTTATTGGTTGAGAAGGATACATATAAAGAGGGGTGTACCACATATTTGGAGTTTTTTGAAGCTAGGCATGGAAAAGGTGAGCATGTTGTGCAGGTGTATGTGTGAAGAAGGCTTTGGTTAAGGAACAAATGAATATTAGAGGTACACACGTGGATTCCATAGTACCTAACCTTTTTATCTATAGCAAAATCCTTTTTAGAAGATGAAATGGAAAGTTCACTTGACTATGACCATCTTTCAAATCTTGTACAACTAGGACATGTCTATGTAGTTGTAGCATTGTAGGGGAATGAAGAGGGATCAAACTATTGGTTATCATGATGTGTACAAGAAAATAAAAAGCTAACACAACCGATGACAGATGATGATGGGTTCATGTATCCTGTAGGTTCAGTTGTTTCTAAAACTTGGTTGCATTACCATTTCGTCATCATTTAGGTTGTTTAGAGTAATATAGATTTGTTATTCTAAGCATATTTTCTAGTTTTCATTACCATTTAATCTTCATTTATGATGTTTAGAATAATATAGATTTGTTATTCTAAGTATATTTAGTTGTTGATAAAAAACTTATGATCATACAGGTTCAGTTGTTGTTTCTAAAACTTGGTTACAAACATATATGATGAGAAATAATGGCATGCTTGCATTTGAAGACTATGAGAAACACAAAACCATTCTCATGTATTCACACCTTGTTATAGAAATAAATGTTGTTATTGAGACATCATGCTAGACCAAAAACAAAGGAATTATGGAAAATCAGTAATACTGATCATAAAGAATTACTTAATACTCTTAAGGTAAGAGATGACCCTTCAGGCACACTTGAGTAGCAAATAATTTATTGAATGGGGTAGGTATGATATTGTTCATCACATTTTGATATTATTTATCTGCTAAGGTTCATTATTTAGGTTGCTTATAATAATATAGATTTGTTATTCTAAGCATCTTTTCTATTTTGCACTACCATTTCATCATCATTTATGTTGTTTACAATAATATAGATTTGTTATTCTAAGAATCTTTTCTATTGTGATCATATAGATTTGTCATTCAAAGTAGCTCAAACTCTTAATGGAAATTTCCAATCCAATGTAGCTCAGTCTATTTCAATTTGTTAAGGTGTGAAACTGGACCGTGCCTAGAATAAACTCACCAATTCAGAAATGCTGGAACAATCTATTTGGTTGTACGAGTTGCAGAATGAAAGTTGCACCATTTTGCAACTTTACATTGCTTGCATTTGACAAATTTTTCCTCAACTGAAAATGTGTCACCACGAGAAAATGCCTCCAAGATAGTAAAAATTGAGAGAGGTTATTGTAGAGGGTCCCAATGTGATCTATTAGCCTTAGACAGAGAGTTTGTAAGCGTCATGGTTTTTGAGTAATACCTTGTCAAAGATTGTAGCCATTTTGCACTTTAGACTTTTAAGGGATTGAGCCAGTTGAACATAGTTTGCAATGATTCTATGTGTTTGGGAGAAAAAGAGGACCATTCCTAGAATAAATGTACCCATTTAGATGTGTTAGAATAGTCTTTTTGGTCATACAATTTGTAGAATGAAAGTTGCACCACTTTTTCACTTTACATTGCTTGCATTTGACAACTTTTTCCTCAATTGAAAAGTCATCACCATGGGAAAATTCCTTTAAGATAGTAAAAAATAAGAGATTTTATTGTAGAGGGTCCCAACAAAATCCTATAGCATCAAATGGAGAGTTTGTAAGCATCATGGTTTCTAATTAATAGCCCATCAAAGATTGGAACCATTTTTTACATTAGACTCTTAAGGAATCGAGTCGATTGAACATAGCTCAAAGTGATTCAATGTGTTTGGATGTGAAAGAGGACCATGCCTAGAATAAATGTACCCATCCAAACATGTTGGAATAGATGGTTTGGTCATACGAGTTCCAAAACAAAAGATGCACCACTTTGTTGTTAGCATTGACATTATTTGCCATTGATGTCAAAGGTCATTGAGAAAAGACAAAGGTTTGATGTAGTTCATGTTGATGAATGTTTTTTTGGTACATAGGGTAGAGTGCTTGACATTGATGTCAATCATGTTTCACCTTGATAATTATTTTGAAAGGGGACATGTATATAATATCTTCATTATGGTTGACAAGTGAATAATGTTGTTTGACTAAGGCATCAATAATGATGATAGTCTTGGAATTCACTTAGCACTTGGTTCCATTGAGACTTAGATGGACACAAGTATTATAGTGTTGTTTTGATACACATGTAAAATAAACAACACATGATGACAAAGGCCGATATAATGATATTTGGGTTTTTGATATGTAAAGTGATAAAAGACAAGGAATTGTCTCAATATCATTTACCCTAAAATTTAATCATCAGTAAAACTTGAAGGTAGTTCAAATGGCTGAGTTAGGGCTTGAGGAAAAATGGAAGAATAGTGGTATGGTTGATGGAAAATTAAGAGAAATGATTTCAGGAAGTTTACAGGTAGTGTTTACAAGGTGATGTCAACCTCATTTCTTGCAAGGTTGCAATGCAAAGGGGTAACTTGATTGTTGTTTAAACCCTAGGTTTTTGTTTTTGCATAAGTTTGTATAATCAAGAAATGGTATTTTGATTCAAGGTCAATGGTTTTAGTCCTACTATTTTTATAGGGGGTTTTAGTGTATATAGTCAAATTATCTTTTGGTTGTATTCAGGTTTTATCTTCCATAATCTTGGTCGAAATCTATTGCACAAAGTATTTGTGATGTTTAGGTCTATGGATGTCGGGATAACAAGATTATTTCATTTTTTTTATACCTTGTGTTAATCTTCAAACACTTAACATGTCGACAAAGAGTTTTTATTTGGGTACATTTGAGAGTTTGGTGTTTAGTCTTGGTTACACCCTATTGCTAGGGCACATGCTTACCAAACAGATTGTTGTTCCCAAAGTTGTGAAAGGGTTAGTTGTTTCATATGTATGTGCATTGTATATATTTATTATACCCTATTTTTTGGGTAGTATGTTGACCCTCTACATGTGCATGATACAAAGTTTTACTTTGCACAATGATTATTTTATTAACAACAGTTCCAACATTTGTAAATGATTCTCCAGGTTGAATTTTTGAAAGAAGTTATGAAAACTTATTCTGGTAGTTTATGAAGGGAATTTATAGACACAATTTTTTGATGAAAGCAGATGTTACTTGAATGGTATAAAATAGTGAAATTGTCACTATGCACGAGTTCGATGCAGATATGAGATTTAAACTCTGTTAAGAGTTATTATTATTTTTATGTTGAAAGCATTGATGAGTAATTTATTTTGAAAGTTGTAAAAGCACTTCAATCATTGGTTGCATTTCCAAATAGATTCTTGAGTCTCCAATGAAAATGAGACAATCAAGAAATTCTTTGTAATGGAACAAAGATTATACTTTGTCTTTTAATTTTTAGAATCATTTTGATTTCAAAATGTTTTTCCAATGAGGAATACTTGTAACTAGTGAGGTTCCTTTGAGCTAGTGAGGCATGTTGTGTAGCTAGAAATAATTTTCCAGTGAGACATGTTGTGTATCCAATGAGGCTTTACTAGGGATGCATGTTGTGTAGCTAGTGAGGCTTGGTCAGTGAGGCACAAAAAGTAGCCAGTGAGGCTCTGTAATCAGTAGGATTTTATTAAGATACTGAGACAATTTTACCAAGTGGTTTTTATCCCTATGTGGGTTTTCCCATCATAAAAATAATGTGTTATGGTTCTTTTGTGATCTATGTGGTTATCATGTTTCATGCAATTTAGTCTTGCAACTTCCTTTATGTACTTTGCAACATTTGAGTTTACTTTTATATGGTTTAAGGGTCTAATATTGATTATCATATTTGAATACATTCTTGAGATTGAATATCCCATGATAATAAAGAAGTTATGTGTTTTGGAAATAAATTGAATTGAATTTAGTTATTAGAACATTGATTCACCCCCCTCTCAGTGTTCTTCATACTCCAACATTTACAACTTTACACTGCTTGCATTTGACAATTTTTTTCTCAACTGAGAAGTCATCACCATGGGAAAAATCCTTCAAGATAAAAAACCTAAGAGAGGCTATTGTATAGGGTCCCAACACAATCCCATAATCTCATACAGAGATTTTGTAAGTGTCACAGTTTCCAAGTAACAACCCGTCAAATATTGCTTCCATTTTGCAATTTAGAATCTTAAGGGATCAAACCAGTTGAACATAGCTTGGAGTGATTTAGCATGTTTGGGTGTGAAAGAGGAGCATTCCTAGCATAAATTTTCCAATCTGGATGTGTCGGAATAGACATTTTTTTCATTCAAGCTGCAAAACAAAAGTTGCACAACTTTGGAACTTTACACTACTTGCATTTCACAACTATTTTCTCAACTGAAAAGTCACCACCATGGGAAAATGCCTCCAATATAAAAAATTGAGAGAGATTATTGTAGAGGGTCCCATCAGGATCTTGTAGCCTCAAATAAAGAGTTTTAAGTATCATAGTTTTTGAGTAATAGCTCATCAAAGATTGCAGCCATTTTGCACTTTGGACTCTGAAGGAATTGAGCCAGTTGAACATAGATTAGAGTGATTCAACATGTTTGGGTGTGAAAGAGGACCATGTATAACATAAACATACCCATTTAGACTTGTTTGAATAGACAATTTGGTCATACGAGTTGTAAAACAAAAGTTGCACCACTTTGCAACTTTACACTACTTACATTTAACAACTTTTTCTCAACTAAAAAGTCATCACCATGGGGAAATGCCTATGAGATCTAGCAAAAAATAAGAGATTTTATTGTAGAGGGTCCCAAAATGATCCTGTATCCTTAGACAAAGAGTTTTTAAGCATCACGGTTTTCGATTAATAGCCTATCAAAGATTGTTGCCATTTTGTACTTTAATGGACTCTTAAGAGATTGAACCAGTTGAACATAGCTTGGAGTGATTTGGCATGTTTGGGTGCAAAAGAGGACCATTCCTAGCATAAAAATACCCATCTAGATGAGTTGGAATAGATAGTTTGGTCATACGAGTTGCAAAACAAAAGTTGCACCACTTCGTAACTTTACACTGCTTGCATTTGACAACTTTTTCTTCAACTGGAAAGTTGTCACCATGGAAAAATTCCTCAAAGATAGAAAAAATTAAGAGAGGTTATTGTATAGGGTTCCAACACGATCTCGTAGCCTTAGACGAAGAGTTTGTAAGCATCATAGTTTTCGAGTAATATCCCATCAAAGATTGTTGTCATTTTGCATGTGCATTTGCAAACATATTGTGTTATATAATGTATATTTGTTTCAAAATAGATATCCATTTCATAATGTATATTTTTTTCAAAATATATATCCGTTTTGGTCTAGTTTTTCCTTTGACACTATGTACTTTCTACCCAAGCCTAGATAAAGTCAAAGAAAATTTTCACATTTTTGAGCAAGTTAAAAATGCCTTTTTTTTTCATGCATCGCCACTTTTTGGACCCCATGATCTTTCATAGACCCCATGCATCTAATTGAGTTGATTGCAAAATAATCAAGGGTATGTATGCAATGAAACAATAAATTCATGGTATATTATCACATCCCCAATTCTAACTCTTATAAACACTTGGGTGATCATGTTAAACCCTTCCTCAAACAATATTATGATACAAATATATATAAATTTGAAACAATAGTATGATACAAATATGTATATCCTGAAAGAGCAGTGTGATACAAATAAATCTTAAAACAACAATATGAAATAACTTGAAAGAGAAATATGAGACATGAAAGGGTTTGAAATATTTCTATCATACTGATGTTTCAAGTTATGTAAATGTTTCATAATGTTGTTTCAAAAATGGTTTCCATACATGCTATAGTAATTGAAGAACAAACAAAACATACATCTAATTAAGTTGAATGTGAATGAAGAAGGGTATAGGAAACTTATGTATCTATCTATCTCTGCAATATATATACTCTATTTCAAGTTATATATGTTGTTTCAAAAATAGTTATAACATAAGTAGGATTCAACCACTATCACAGTTCGCTATAAGGGAGAGTGGTCGATATTTACAATCACTTAAATAATTGAAGAACAAACAAAGCATACATCTAATTAAGTTGAATGTAAATACTATACTAGGATTGGGGATCTTTCATTACCATACCCACCATATGGTGGGTATAGTATGTGACAGCCTGGTATAGGAAATTTATATATTTTATTTAAAAAATGGTTATAATATAAGTAGGAGTCAACCATTATCATGGTTGGCTATAAGGGAGAGGGGCCAATATTTGCAGTCACTTTAATTGAAGAACAAACAAAGAATGCATCTAATTAAGTTGAATGCAAATGAAGAAGGATATAGGAAACTTATGTATCTATCTATCTCTACACAATTGTAAATACCATATGGGAGTTACAAATGACTCCATTAATGAGGAAAAAGCATATGGTCATTCCCCTTAGGCTATATATATATATATATATATATAGAGAGAGAGAGAGAGAGTCAACCATTATCATAGTTGGCTATAAGGGAGAGGGGCCAAAATTTACAACCACTTTAATTAAAGAAAAAACAAAGCATACATGTAACTAAGTTGAAAGATAAGTGAAGAAGGATATGGGTAACTTGCGTATCTATCTATCCTTGCAATATATATATTGGAGGGATAGATAGATATGTAAGTTGAATGTAAATAAACCAGGCTATAAGTAATTTATGTATCTATGTATCTCTACCATCTACCCATTTGGGTCAATAGTTGCGATCTTGTAGCTTTATTGGCCTATTCGGCCTATTTATATAGTATTTTTGGCCTTTTTCAACCATTTCAAAGGGTTTCAACTTCTTCTGTAGGAACTTTTCAATCTCCTTTGTGGGTTAGAATTGGAAAGAGACTTGTATCAACCTCTACAAGCTTCTCAAGCTCCATTGCACTTGTTTGTGCTATTGTCACTGCCATAAAATATGTGGAAAATTTCCTAGCTTATAACTTCTTGATTGAGCTACACAATCCTCAATATTCTACTATGCCCCATTCATTGCATGTTACCTCAACTCCCAGGAGAAAATTCACCATGCACCCAGGAAAAATTTCACATTTTCATACTTTTGCAAGGGTTTGAGCCATCAAAGAGAAGAGGTATCTATTGTGCTAACAATGCAACCATCTGCAAAAAAAAGTGAGGCATGGTTTAAAGTTTAAAGCTATCACCCTCCAACCTACTATACAATAGTTTTAGAGGCCAATACAAAGGCTCTTCTATGTGTATTTGGGTGTAATACACCAGTAGACTTGCCATATTCATGTAGAGATGTATTGTAACTCAAGAAGGCATTCTTCGCAGGCTTTGTCCCACTTGGCGTGATTAAAACTCCATGTGTTTTCTTCATCCAATGTTTTTGACTTGGCCTTTTGAAAGACATTAAGGGAGAGGAGCTAATCATGGGCATAGGACATATTGTGTTAATAGTTTTGGACAGCTTGGGGCCCACTTTTGGGCAATAAAAGAGCCAACAAAAATTCCAAATATCCTTTTTAATATGATAGGGCAAGTTCAGATAAAAATCAAAATATGTCCTATCATAGGTAGACTATTTTTGTGCCACCTTCTTAATATTAGGTGAATGAAACTCTATATTTATTTTCCACCTTCCCAATATTAAGTGAATGCAAGTTGATAAACTTATTTCCACAATATAAATAATCTTTGCCACTTTCCCAATAAAAGGTTTTTGCAAATGGATTTTTTTTATCCAAAATATGTCTTATTGCATCAAAAGTGAGTTGAAATGCATTCAAAGTGAGTTGAAATGCATTCAAAGTGAGTTGACATGTACAAAAGCCATTGTCAACTGAATAAGTTGTGCATATACTTTAACAAAATACATTTAAACATGTTCCATTTCTCATCTTGATTTTACAAACTAATGGTTCCACCATGTCCATATACACCAATATTTTTTTTGAATTTACCTATAAAAATAAAAAAACAAACTCTCAGGCTCACTATGCATTGCAATTTTTCAATAAAAAATGTAATTATTATAGTATTATTTACAAATAAACATAAAAAAAATTCACAACAAAAAATTAAAACTGGTTAGAATTGTAATTTTTTTAATATCCTTTCAAATAATATATTGGAAAAGGGTTGGAAATATTTGTACCATACTATAATTTGAAGGTATGTAAACATAACATAGTAAGCTTTAAGGGAGACTGGCCGATATTGGGTATAGAATGTGACATCATAAACATTCAATGTGACAACATAAACATGGGCTATGAAAGAACAAATTTGATTCATTTAAATGTAAATTGACAAGGAATTTTAATGTAACAAAATCATATGTGAGAATTGCCTATATAATAAATAGGTTGATAGAATTTGAATTGGTAGCAAGTGGATAATTTTGAATTTTGGGAGGGAATTTGATCTGACATTCAATGAATTAATGGTAGAAGTGATAGGAAATGGGTATGTAGGATTTCTGGTTGGTGATTTGAAAGGATATTAAAAAATGTAATTCTAACCAGTTTTTATTTCTTGTTTTGTTTTGTTTTTTTTTTATGTTTATTTGTAAATAATACTATAATAATTACATGTTTTATTGAAAATTTGCAATGCATAGTGAGCTCGAGAATTCATTTTTTTCATTTTTGCAGGTAAATTCATAAAAAGATTGGTGTATATGGACATGGTGGAACCATTAGTTTGTAAAAATAAGATGAGAAATGGAACATGTTTAAATGTAATTTGCTAAAGTATATGTACAACTTATTTAGTTGAAAATGGCTTCTATACATTTCAACTCTGAATGCATGTCAACTCACTTTTGATGCAATAAGACATATATTTTGGATTAAAAAAAATCTATTTGCAATAACATTTTATTGGGAAAGCGGACAAGATTATTTATATTGTGGAAATAAGTTTATCAATTTGCATTCACTTAATATTGGGAAGGTGGAAAATAAATATCAAGTTGCATTCACCTAATATTAAGGTGGCACAAAAATAGTCTACCTATGATAGGACATATATTTTGAATTTTATATGAACCTACCCTATCATATTAAAAAGGATATATTTGAGGTTTTTGTTGGCTCTTTTATTGCCCAAAAGTGGGCCCTAGGTTGTCCAAAAATATACCCATGATATGTCCTATGCCCATGATCAACTCCTCTCCCTTAATGTCTTTCAAAAGGCCAAGTCAAAAACGTTGGATGAAGAAACCACATGGAGTTTTGGTCATGCCACATGGGATGAAGCCTGTGAAGAATGCCTTCTTGAGTTACAATACATCTCTACATGAATATGGAAAGTCTACTGATGTATTACACCTAGATACACATAGAAGAGCCTTTGTATTGGCCTCTAAGACTATTGTGTAGTAGGTTGGAGGGTGTTAGCTTTAAACTTTAAACCATGCCTCACTTTTTTTGCATATGATTGCACTATTAGCACAATAGAAACCTATTCTTTTTTATGGCTCAGGACCTTGCAAAAAGTATGAAAATGTGAATTTTTCTTGGGCACATGGTGAATTTTCTCATGGGAGTTGAGGTCACATGCAATGAATGGGGCACAGTAGAATAATAAGGATTGTCTAGCTCAATTTTAGAAGTTATAAGCTAGAAAATTTTCCACATATTTTATGGTATTGAAAATAGCACAAGAAAGTGCAATGGAGCTTGAGAGGCTTGTAGAGGTTGCTACAAGTCTCTTTCCAGTTCTAACCCATGAAGGATATTGAAAAGTTCCCACACAAGAAGTTGAAACCCTTTGAAATGGTTGAAATAGGCCAAAAATACTATATAAATAGGTCGAATAGGCCAAAAAACTACAAGATTACAATTATTGACCCAAATGGGAAGATGGTAGAGGGTCAAATTTTCCCTCTATTAAAAAAAATCAATTTTTTACAACTTTTGTATAATAGGTCAAAATATACAAAAAATAAAAATTTACCAAAAATGACAAAATGAAAGGTATTTTTTCCTTTCTTGAACCTTCTAAATGTGATCATGCTATCAATTGGGCTCTATGATGCTCTATTGATAGGGATAAGTGTTGGATTCACCTTAATGCAATAAGAAATGTGCTCTCATGGCTCTAATACCATGTTGGATAATGCCAAGATCAAGAGCATGAAACAAACTTCCACAAGTGAACAAAATGAATACAATAGTATGTCTATCAATATATAAATGAAGAGTGTGTAAATATAATGGTCAAGCCTTGGATATATAGGAAAGGATGAGGAGATGAGAAGGTAGGAGTGAAACTCTGATGACCCCTCTATAGGTGGGACACTTCTAAACTCACCTGACAAGTGGGTGAGTAAGTGACAAGTGTTCATGCAATAGGTGTCTCAAGTCATGAGGATTCATGGGGACATATGTCTTAATGTTATGAAATGAGACAAAAAGTGAAATAAGCCTAAGTAAACTTAAGCTAAGTGTAGATAGGTCAACCCTAGATAGGTGATTAGCTAACTAGGTGGATAAAGACTATTTAAACTAAAAAATTCCTCTAAAAAACCTTCCTTACAATACTAGAATCAACCAGGATGTCCCTCTATTTTTCTAAGGGGAAAACTAAATCCCACATTTTTTTTTTTCAATGCTTTGCGAATTTGTGGAGAAGCTCAACTATGCCCTTTGCCTCTTTAGGAAAAAAAATGCATCTTTCATGAATTGGCTTCATTTTTGTGTAATAAAATTAGGCCCTTTGTTCAATCTCTCATTGATGAAAAGTCATCATGTTAAAAATAAATTCATGGTTTTCACATGTGATGAATCTCATAAACTTCTATATAGATAGTATTTTTAACAAGAAATTAAATTTATTGTGTAAGATGACACAATTTGAATTATTAATAATAATCTTGGTTCAAGAGTGATCTTATGTTTGTAATACTATTTATGATATTTATATAAATGATATTCAACTTTGATTTCAAAAATTACAATTAATTATGATAGCCCTTACCTAATCCTCCCACCTTAATTTTAAAAGTTACAATTTAGAATATGATAACCCTTATCTAATCCCAGTCCACAAATGCATCCATCCATAATACAATCCAAAGACCTTGAGAATATATAGTAAACTCTCTTAATACAATCTAGACATCTAATATTGAATTCCTATTAGATCAGATCATCATACTTAAACATAATTATATAAGATAATAGCTACTAAAACATAATATTACAAGCATCCAACTAGAGACCCCCTCTCCTACTGAAGAACTAATAAGACTAATATCATAATTATTACGCTGAAGGCGTGTCCTTATCTCATCTTTCGAAGCTCATATTGTCCTTCAACAGGTATAAACACACGAGACATCATGTTTGACAGTACGTTCCTTGCCAACCATTGATTGCATGCTTGCAGAGAATTAAGCTTTCCATTTAATTTTGCATTAGGTAGGAATGTGTTTTCTCTCTCTTGTCGCCTTGATCTTGGGCTATATTGTGTACAAAACTCAATGGCTCTCAAACCATATTAGTTGCTTCCAAGCGATATTTTTCTTTGCTTTGGTCCAAATTTTTTTGGAGCAGTTGTGTATGTCTTCGTTATAGGTATGTAAGTTTTTCAATATGACTTCATTCTTGTGCTCCACAAACCCTAGGTTTTATGGGTTTCTAAATACTTTCTTCTAAATTTGCAAAGATTCATATAGTATTGTACATCAGGGTTTAAAGCTATGTAGAAATGGCAGAAGCTACAAATGGGGCTCAAAACCCTCAAAATCTTCTTGCGATAGCTACAAAATCTAAAACTTTAGACAAAATTCCCCTATATTACTTTGATAGCTTCCATTTTGAATAGGCGAGAGATGCACCTAAGGAAAAGGAATAATCCCACAGTGATAAATTATCCGATTATAGTATTAATCCATTCTTTTCAACTCTAGACCTCATTTTTTCTCTACTCCAAGATGAAATTCTTTAACCTTGCTTTGGTTTTAATCTTGTTTTAGCTATCTTGATATAAATTTTCTAATCAGAGGCTTCATATGTGATGATTTAGGGCTTTAGATATTCAAATTTTCGCTAACTATATTTAATTGAGCCAAAAAATTAAGTCTTAGAGCTAAAATGTGGATTCCATTTAGATGGTTATGTTAACCGAATTCAATATCAAATGATTAGATTCTTAGAGCGCTACGTACTGAAAAGTAGTGCTCAATTTATCCCTAATTTCTCCCTGCTTTCATTTTCATTGGTTTTAGGTTTCCTTTTTTAGAAAATTGGTTGATTAGAGGCTACATATGGAATCATTTTTGGTTATAGACATGCTAAGTTTTAAGCAAGGACATCAATCTTAGAGGTTAAAACTTGCATTCCAATACAACTCATCAAATAGATTGTCAGCTCACTGTTTATTGAAAATTGGTGATGACATGTCTCCCTTGCCCTGCCCCTGGGTTAACTATTGTAGAGTGATATTTAAGAAATTGGCCAATTATAGAGCATTTACAGTGTGAGTGCTACACCAGCATTTTCAACTGTAGAATTTCCATTAGGTTTTCATACAAAAAAAAATTACATGTGCATTCCTAGTGGTTAGCCTCATTAATCTAATTCAACTGTTCACTAATTTTATTAACAATTGTTCCTTTACTAATAGTAGTGATTAACATAACTCATTGGAGACATTAGCCTACTTACCGAATGTATTTTTAGCCAATCTTTAATTGCAAATTAGTGTCTAAAATAACTCATTAGGGACACTAGCCCAAAGTCGTGCATCTTGGCTTTTGCTAGTGCAAGCCTCTTTGACTCTTATTTAAATGACAAACCAAATGAAAAATGAACTATAATTGTCTGCAAACCAAAATAATGAAATATGGACTCAAAAATCATAATTGCATAATGATTAGTAATTTACCATGATGTCACTTTTAAAATCCTAACCTTTATCACTACAAAGATATCAACAAGAGCTCTTGTTAAATGTAGCATATGCTCATGATTGGAAATTATATCCATCAGTAGCTATGGTATATTATACAGTAATAACTAACCTAATTTGAGACACCAAGTCATATATATTTCATAACAATTGATTAAGACATCAAATTTAGCTCTAATTTTGGATTTGATTGCTCCATGCACAAAACATTCTCTATTGCTGCTGCAACTTCACCTTCTTGCAACTCTTTGCAAATTCTTCTGCCAAGCTTTTGCAAATCTCAAACTGACTATTACATTCCTTTTATTTGTCTTCATTCAAAAATTCCCTCTCAAAATTTGAACTCACCAAACACAATAAATTCAGGAAATTCAAAATTGCATACCACAATAAATTCTACAGTCAGGAGCAAAACAGGGATGAAGATCTCAAAAAGAAACTTGTCGTTGAAAGCTCTTGACAAGTAGGTGAAACTGGAGAGTTGACGTGAGAAAGGTTTTGAGTTAAATAGTTTAGATTTGATTGAGCTTCAAAGTATCCTTTTGGGCTTTCTTTAGTGTCTCTTTCAATTTTTATTTTCCCTTTTACCTATTAGTGGTAGAAAAACTAAAAATAATCACCAGCTATCATTGGACTGTAAACTACAAAGCAATCTATCAAAGAGGAGGGTATTTGCCCAATCCCCATTTATTTGTTAACCAGTCTGTTATAAATCTAGAAACAAACACCTACTATGAGTAGTCTTTAAACATGAACCACAACACAAGCAATTATGCATTCACTTACAAGGATTGAAACACAACTGAAACCAAACCTTTGAATTAAGAACATATTAAGACTTGATTATCAATTTAATTTCTGCAAAAATATTTTCAGCCAAATATAATAGCCACATTAAATATATTCTTTTTTGGGAGCCTCCTAACTTTACACAAGTTTAGTTTATAAGAAAATATGACAATATGAAGAATTTCTTAACTCATTGCATATAAAAATATTATTTTTATTTTACAACTTTTACATAACAGTCATGCTACAGATATTCTAATCCAAATTCAAAAAAAACATACAATTTAAAATAAAATAAAAAATACCAAAACATCTCGCAATTGACCTTCCACAAGTCTTCGGTGTACCCATCGCACACCAAGGTGCCATTGCTAGTAATTAGCCCATTAGATAATAAGCATAGTATTCTTCACGGACCTCTCGGGCGATGGCCCAGCTCCCGTTAACATCTCAACGACCTCACTCATGGAAGGCCTCTGATCCTGCTCCTGCTTTGCGCATTCCAATGCCGTGTTCAGCACTCTTTCCACCTCCCTCTCCTCCTCACTTTGCAACTCACCTGCGCCTGCCAGCTTTGCATCCACGACATCGTGCATCCATTTTCCTGCTTTCATTTTCTCAGCCACCCATCGCACAAAAGTAAGCCCCGACTCAGACACATTGAATTTTGCAGCGTCTCGCCCGCTCACTAATTCCAACAGAAGAATTCCAAAACTGTAAACATCTGCCTTTGCTGTGATGGGAAGATTCATCGTCCACTCAGGTGCCAAATAGCCTCGTGTTCCTCGAATGGTTGAGAAAGTGAGCGCGCGAGCTCTGTCCTGCCCGCTGTCTACAAGCTTTGCCAGTCCGAAGTCCGACACTTTGGCTCGAAATTTGTCGTCCAGAAGAATGTTCTGGGGCTTAACGTCGCAGTGCAGAATCCATTCCAGACATTCCTCATGCAGATAAGCCAACCCTTTGGCCATCCCCACAGCAATTTGAAGCCGTTTCTTCCAATCTAAAACCATCGAACTGTTTTGGGTGAAGAGGTATTTATCGAGAGAACCATTCTCCACATACTCATAAACCAGAAGCCTATGCTTTCCCTCTGCACAGAACCCGAAAATGCGAACCAAATTGATATGATTCACTCTGCAAATCATACTAACCTCTGCCCAGAATTCATCTTCGCCTTGAGACACTCCTTCCAATCGTTTCACTGCAACAACTTTATTTTCTGGACGAAGGCGGCCTTTGTTCACTGACCCAAACCCGCCTTTTCCCACCATATCCTTAAAATTACTCGTCGCTTCTCTCAGTTCAGGAAACGTAAACCTTTTCAGTCCTGTGGGAGCCGCAAGTAGCCTTGCCGGTTGAAGAAATTAGCTTCGTCAAAGTCTCTGAACAGAAACCACCATCCGAGTGCCATGCAAACAATCTCTGTAACCCCAATAGTAGAAGCAAATGATGCCAGGGCGACAATTAACTGATCTATTTTTGCTCTCTTTATAACTGTAGAAGTAATATTGTCTTGAGGCTGCGTTTGGTTTGAGCAATATAGCGAGCCTGACATGGACGACGCACTGATTGCTGAAGAATAATCGTTGATGTATATTTTAACATACATGTCAATATTTTCTCCTGGAGATTGATATCCATTTACTAGAGGAAACTTTAAATAACACGCTCCTTTCCCAGTAAGCCTGTACCCAAACCCCAGACACTCACAATCATCCAAGCAGCGTTTCCTGCACTCTTACAATGACTTACCAGTCTCATATCCAGAATCAAAGCCATAGTAAACTGTGTGTTGGAGCCTAAGAAAGTGAGTAGTATTTGGGTTGCAGGAAAGTTGGTTGATCGCCTGGCAGCCTTTGAACCAGTCTTTTGAATCAACCATTCTAAAACCAGGGGGGCACTTACAGGTGGGCTGTGGTGTATATATGCACAAACCATATAGCCCGCAGAGACCATGAATGCTGCACTGGTCTGGAACCGCCATCCAAGTTATATTCCAGATTCTATGATTTGGGTCAAAGCTATAGATTCTCAGATTAACGTCGACATCCATCGTCAGTCTTCTCTTAGGGCCGGCGCCATAGTCTGAGGCACTAAACATGAGCCCACCGCTTGAACTGAACCTGCCAAATCTGTCAAGAAATGCTACTCGGCTCACGTTATAAGTAGTCCTGCCGTTTTCAAACGCATTCAACCATGGGCGTGGCCAATATTTGCTGGACACAGAGGAACTTCGATAAATAAGGACAAGATAGTTTTCATCGTTGAAGAAGAGAGTATGATAGCCAGATTTGTAGGTGACATCATCCGTCCTGGAGACCAGCTGTGTATCCTTGGTGAAATTCTGACCTGGAAGGAGCGTATCAGTTGGAGAATCAAAGCTTTGCCAAACTATTTGCCTAGAAGAGCTGCGAAGCACGAGATTTCCCGTGTTAAGAAGAGCAGCATAGGTGACAGAGAGACCTCTGGTGCTGGTTCTCCATATGGCGGTTCCATTGGCATCGGTTAGGACCAAGTCCCCATCTTTTTGAAGATAGAGACGGGAATTCCTTCCATTAACGGGTTGATCTCTGTTGGCCATCCACACAAGTGTGGGGGATTCGGTTGTATTAGTGTACCATACAGCGAAACCATAGGCGTTGGTGCCAACAGGATGAAACCCAGCAGAAAATGTACCATCGGGAGAGAGGAGGAGAGTCTGATTACTTTCGGGTGAGGGAGAGGAGTATCCTAATCCCAGGCTCTGTGGGCGTTGGGAAGATACGAGGGAAGCATGAAACAGTGCAGACATTAAGCAGAGACATAGCAAGCAAAGGCAACGAGAAAGGTGTTTGGCTAATGCCATAGTGATACGCAGGGTGAGGCGGTGATAGAGCGAAGACCTAATGGATTATTTCTAATCTCATGGGAGATTACTGTTCAATATTTGATATATACGCGCTATTTTGTTTCTCTCCGCTTGTGATATTAGAGATTTGGAATTGGACAGGGATTGAATAAATGAAGGTTGGTTTCCATAATATTTACGAGGTCAAACATTCTATGGGACCATGGATAATCAATCTCAAGGTCAAACAGAAAAGTTCAAATAAGTTGGTCATTTATCTAGCATTTATTTGAGATTTTTTTTTTTTTGGATTGTCAATTTTGAATAGCATCTAATATTTTGAAGTTAAACTAGCAATTAGATCTATATGTTTAATAGGCAGATTAATAGTTTTTATTACAATAATATTTTTTTTATAGGATAGTTATTTTTCTCATAGTCAATTTTTTTTTTTTGATTTGTAAGCACAAGCAAAAAATTGCAGGATATATATTAATTCAAAAAAAGGGTTACATTAGCTTGGTAGAGAAATTTGCATCACAATCTCCCTAGAATCAAAAATTAATTTTAGAGAGATTGTGATGCAAATTTCTTTGCGAGCTAATGTGATGTAACCCTCTTTTTTGAATTAATATATATCCTACAACATTTTGGCTGTGTTTATGAATAAATTTTAAAAAAACAATGACTATGAGAAAAATAACTATCCTATAAAAAAATATTATTGTAATAAAAACTATTAGTCTATCTATTAAATATATGGATCTAATTGCTAGTTTGACTTCAAATTAGTAGATGCTATTCAAGATCCACACTCCGAAATGAAACAGTCATCAAATAAACGCTAGATAAATGACCTACTTGTTTGAACTTTTCTACTTGACCTTATGATTGATTATCCATGGTCCCATAAAATGTTTGACCTCATAGATATTATCATTGTCAAAATTTTATTTGTATGGAAGACAACATAAAAAATTTATGCATTTTTTTAATTCATAAAAAATAAAATAAAATTTATATAATATCAAATATTTGTAAGATGGAAATTATTGAAATAATTTTATGTTTTGTAATAAAATTATGAGAAACTTTTTTTTTAATAAAAAGAGGGTAAAAATTTATTGAATCAGCAAAGCATTACAAAGGGGAAGAAAACTCCCAATAAAAGCACCAGCCCAACCCCAAATTAAGATACACCTAAGAAACACCTCATATCTTCCATAACCAAATCTTCAAGAACCAAAGCCAGATCGTCGGGGAGATTGTCCCACTCCGCCACATTCCAAGTCCCCATTTGCTCAGAAGCCCATCTAGCCAAGCCATCAGCTACCTTATTCCACTCCCGAGGGACATGACAAAAGACAACAGAATCGAAGGTAGTGCCCAAAGCAACAATTTGCTTGACCACCACTGCCAACTGCCAATTCACCTCCTCAAACCGCCTCCTATTTAAGAGGTCAATAACAACCTGAGAATCTGATTCACAAACAATCCTTCTCCATCCCAGAGCACAAGCCCGTTCCAAAGCCAGAAGAATGGCAGTGGCCTCCATGAGGTTATTAGTATGCTGACCTCTATAAATAGAGAAAAAGAACACCACCACACCAGAGCCATCTCTACCAATGCCACCAACTCCGGCATGCCCAGGATTTCCTCTAGAAGAGCCATCCGTATTAATTTTCAACTCTCCCAGAGCAGGGGGACACCAGTGACCAGCCCGACTAACCTTCTCCCTCCCGTGTCTATGGCGAACAGTCCTCCCAATTCCTTTTCCCCCTAGGGGTAGCCCCAACGCACTAGCTACTCCAAAATCACCAGGATCCACAGGAATAGACAAATCGCACTTAGCTGTCAAAGTCTCCTGAAGACCCCCCAAGATTCTCAACCATAACTGACCAATCTGCAGCTTTCTATCCAAAAAGATTCTTCGATTGCGTTCCAACCAAATATGCCAAATTATCAGACTAGGGCCAATCGCCCAAGCAATTAAAAGAAAAGAGGTCCTAACCGAAGGAGACCCTTGACTTTCCCAGAATTCCTTCAAAGAAGAAGCATGTCTACATGGCATATGCCATAGATTCCACCAAAAGTGCCAAATGGCTTTCGCAAAGGAGCACTAAAAGAAAAGATGAGAAATACACTCTTCATGACCAGCACACATAACACACATAGAAGGTCCCTGGAAGCCACGCTTACAGAGATTCTCCCAGGTCAGACATTTTCCTTGCACCACCAACCAAGAGAAGAAATTGCACTTAGGCCATGCAAACTTATTCCAAACCTTCTTCCACCAAGAGATCTCAGTACTCCCAAACAACTGCTTATCAAGGACTGTATAGCCTGAAGCTACAGAGAATCTACCTTTTG
Source organism: Sequoia sempervirens (assembly GCA_007258455.2). Taxonomy (NCBI): domain Eukaryota; kingdom Viridiplantae; phylum Streptophyta; class Pinopsida; order Cupressales; family Cupressaceae; genus Sequoia; species Sequoia sempervirens. Next base: position 3,636 of record VDFB02044525.1, on the reverse strand, counting down.
GATCAGATTCCCAAGCCAACACATCACGCCCCAAAAGGGAGCTACAAGCACGTCTAGACAAAATCCCAGCAAGCTCTTGACGGTCCTCAACTGTGCCCTCGGGAGGCCATTCCCCTGGGTCCTTCCACCTGAAAACAGTAGTCTGACCCAATGTTTGAGGAGTTTTAAAATCAGCCACATGACAAAAACCAGCATCAGTGAAGTGATGACACAAATTTTGCAAATGAGGATGAGAAGCCAAAATGGGAGGAAATCCATCCCAAGAATCATGCCAAAAAAGGGCTTCCTTACCCTCATTACAAATCCAGAACAACCCCTGCTTGACCAACTTGGCACCCCTTTTGAGAGTGCACCAAACCATAGAGCCCTTCCCTTCTAAGCTAAAGCGGGCCACATCAGCACTCTCGACCTCACCAAGATACAAAATTATAAGAAACTTGTATGTAATCTATATCTTGTAATAATTTTATGTTGTAATTTTGGAAATATCAATAGGAAATTTTTGGAAAGAAATCAAGAAAGATGTCATAGACATGAAATTTTTATACATTAAAATATTTTTTAACTTGATTGTGCAAATTTATCTATAACATGTCATGATCTATCTACTTTCTTCCATTTGATAATTATTTCTATGACATATTTTGTTGTAATTTTGCTACTCTCAACTCAAAACTTTTTGAAAAAAATCAAGATAGCTATCTTTCTTGAATTTTTATAATTTTAAATATTTTTGAATTTGATTGAGCAAATTTTTTTAACCATAACACATCATGATCTATCTACTTGCTTTATTCTATGATTTCTCTATCAAATTCTAATGCAATTTCCCAAATGTCAACATGATTTTCTTGGGAAAAAAATCAAGAAAGTCGTCTTTCTTAATCTTAAAAGTAACAAATACATGAAAATTGATAACAAATAATTTTACTATGATAAAATATTGTACTTTAATTAGTCATTAACTTTTCCTATTTTAAAACCATCCATATGATCAATAATTTCAAATCTCAAAGAATATAATTGAAACTCACCTATCATATCACTTAGTATTTGTCTTAGTATAATAGAGAGGATGGTGATTCAGAGCTGTAGGTTTCATGTTATAGATTTCAAGGAAATGTTGAAAAAGACATAAATAATAGAATACATTTCAAATTCAAAGAATATAATTCAAACTTTCCCATCATATCATCTAGTATTTGTTGAGATATATACATAGGTTCTTCTAGTGATTACTATTTTCCCACCTAATTGTTGGTGTTTTAGATTTGTAGATTTCAAGTAACTATTGAAAAATACATAAATAACATAATACATATCAACTTAAAAGAATATAATTCAAAATCACCCATCATATCATCTCGTATTTGTTTAGATATATATATATATAGAAAGAAATTCCTATAGTGATTACTATTTTCCTAGTAGCTGATGGTGGTTCAATGAAAGGATTAGATGACCTAAAAATCCTTTTGAGAACTAGTATGAGCTTTAGTATCTTATGTTTCATTAAAAAAATCAGATTTCAACAACTTGATACAAGCACATACTAGTATTCGTTAAACTGGAAATAAATATAGTTCAATTTCTAGCGCATTAATCCTTAGAGGAAAGATATTTCAATTTACGGATCTAAGAAAATTGACAACATAATAGAATGTAAATTAACATTTCAAGAATGAGAAAGAAGAAGAATAGACAGAAGAGAAAAGACAATGATATACATGGGAAACATCCTTTCTGGTAAAAAAAACCCCACACTCCAAAGCATTGAACCAATGTATTAATCTACAAAAAAGGTTACAATACACATGTAGGCTCACAACCTTAACATGGAGATTAAATCTTGCTCTTCAAGAGGAAATATGACAAAATAACCCTGCAATGAAAATTCTCCTCACTCACAACACCTTAAGAAAGCTCATATTTTATAGAGAAAAAACTACACTTTCCAAAATATAACTACACCTCCAAAAATCTCACATTCCATGCAAACTCAACATGAAATAAAATTGCCTTCATGCACAATTCCACTTATAAAAGAAACTTTCCACTTATGACTCTTTCTTGAGTTATCTTCAACAAATAAATCTCATAAATAATAAAATAATTAGCATGCTAAGAAAAAGCAAAGGTTGAGACACCTTCTTTTTCCTAACATTCTCCCACTTGTGAAACACCTTTGAAAAGCCAATGGAAAAACAAGATGTTAACTTCTAGGAGCAAATAAATGAACCGACATCATCATAACCATTCATGAAACCACATGAATATCTAAACTACTCTCGTTCACTAACAAGATATCTAAAACAACATCCAATATGCCCACCATATCAAGTAGGAACTCCTATCACCCTCCAACATGCCACCTATGGAAGAAAAGGAACATGCCAAGGTGAAGATGCAACAATCCAAAGAACACAAGCATCAAATCCAAGTGATAACAAAGGCTATAGGGTACTCTCACAACTCCATTGTGTTCATGAGATTTTTAGAAGAACCAATATACCCAACTTCAAACCCATTACTAGAATAAAGCTTTGAAGTCCAAACTTCCTCTAAGAATAAGATCAAACATAAATGTTACAAAAATAGAGGACAACAATCACAAGTGATTGTTTACATCCAACTTAAACACCCACATGACTGGAACAAGAAAACACAATAACTTTTGGTAGAGCTTCTGCCAGCAACATATCCAACCCATAAACCATAGTCAAAAGTTCCATGTGTCAAACCTTTCAATGAAGAAAACATGCATACATGAACTCCCACTAATGCCAAATCTGAAAATAGACCATGGCATACCAAGTCTACCAATCAACACTTATATTAAGGTGTGAAAAATAATTTAACCATGTAGTAGCAAAGAACAGTCACAATGATCTACACATGCAACAAAAAACTACTGCAAAATCTCTAATAATATGTCACCATAACTCTCCCAAGTCCACCACACTAAACCATGTGAACATGAACCTCCAAAAATAAGCCATAAACAAAGATAAAACCTGTAAATCATAGCTCATAATCATACCCTTCTACAAACACCTCAAAGTGCCAATCTCAGCCAAGTAAGATCTCCCTCACAACCACAAAAGAAAAGCCTCGACAACACACAAAAATTCAATCTCATTATATCAAACATAGAATATATATTTCATGTCACCAAAATGAATGTATGCCTCTCTAAATGAGGAAGATCAAACTCAAAACATTCCCATATCAATAAAATAGCCTAATAACATCTCCAAAACTTATCATGAATAAAATCATATACCCAAGGAGATAAACATGTCAAACACTCCTCAAATGAATCCTCTAGAACTAGAAAGCATTACTAAAGATACATCTCTATGAGAAGACAAAACATAAAACATAATACATCTAAAAAAAAAATTGTCTATACCTTTCATATGATTATCTAGTGAGTAAGGGTATGTGCAGGATCATCATGGAAAAAATAGTTCCTTAAGTGGCGAAAAATTCAGAAAAATCAGAGTTAGGCAACTTGATGTAAAAATTTGAATAAGTTATCTATATTATTTCAAAAATATATAAGAATAGAATATATAGAAAATTGAATACAGTTTCTAAACTACTAGCTTTATTTATTTATTTTTAAAATCTATT